>JAFMSR010000018.1:10166112-10171112 GCA_022818135.1 Saxidomus purpurata
AGATAGCTATCGCTGCCCAGTGGGCTGGCGATTTTCGCCCGGCCGAAGCCGGGCTCTACGCGCGAGCTACTGGCGCGCGGGCGCGGTCGGGTCCCTTCCGTCTCCGTTGCCAGAGAAGTCGGGTCCCGCCACTCTCCCGCGGCTATCGCTCGCGCGTGATCGGAAGCGGCAGAGCCGAGCCTCCTTGCGTCTTTGTTCGCTATAAAAGTAGAGACGCGCGGTCTGCACCGTCTCCGGCTTTCGTGGCACTAGGCGCACTACTGGCCAGAGACGGCCGACCTACCACCACTACAAGTAGTTAAGTGGTTTACCGTACCTGTCCCCGCTTTGTTCGGCAGTGTTGCATGCCCGGGAGCTGGGGACGCTCTCCCAAGACGGCCTTTCGCCGACCCATTCTCGGCTCGTCTCGAGCCCTTCAGACGAGGTGGCCCACGGCGTGCTCGTTCTGGCATCCCCGCGTTTGTCCGACAGCGCGATGCTATTAGCGGAGCTGCCTAGGCCCTCCCCGACCCGCACATTGCACGGACGACAAGAGGAACCCAACGCTTTCGCCTTTTCACACCGTGTGCCTCGCAGTTGCGGAGAGCAGACGCTCCACACTGTGCCTTTCGTGAAAAACCACCTCGCTTCCGGGCGATGAGACCCTGTCCGAGACAGCTGGTCGGCGGGCCGTCCGTTCACGGTATAACACCGCGCTAGACTGTCGCCGTCGAAGACCCGGTCGTGGCCGGACTCGACTCGCAGGACCTGCCAGGCTCCGTAAAAAGAGCGTTAGCAATGGCCCACACGACGCCTTCTCGAGAACCTCGACACTACTAGGTATCGTATATGTTATTGCGCCAGAGCGGCGATCCGCGGCGAGACGCAGTACTGAGCTCCCTGGCGAGAGGGGGCCTTTCCACGCTCGCCCACCGCGGCCGCATCTGCTGGGGGACCTCGCTATGGGATCTCGCGAGGGGTCCACAGCCTTGCTCGGCGACTTGCTTGCCAGTGCCAAGCGTTTCGGGCGGCCAAGACCCGCGGACTCGAGCGACGAGACCGTTGTACGGACGAGACAGAGGGGCGATCTGCGGCATAATCGGCTGGCCGAGTCCGATCGTAGCACACAGGCCCGGTTCCACGCATCCGACGGCCGTGACTTAATCGGGAATCCAACCCTTTGGGCACACGGGATCGTCTTCGCAATGGTGCAGGCCGGCTACCTACTAGGGGTCGAGACCCTGTTCAGCCAAGTCGGCCTGATTCCGCCCAGACGAGTAACCCATCCGGGGGCGCAGACAGCGCGGCCTACTGGGGGTAGTTTACACCCTGTTCGACCGCGAGTCGCGGGTCCCACACGCTGAGCTGAGCTGAACGCGCCGCAGGTACTGGGGAGACTTTTGCAACCCGTTCCCACGATCAACGCGACCCCTCTGGCTCGTGTGGTCCAGGCTATGTCCTAATGGCTTTCCCGGGAATTCGCCGCAACGAAACCCTTCAACCGGACTGGCCCGATTAGCGCCGCCTCATTGAGCTTGATGCCCCGTGCGTGGTAGGTACTGAATTTCCCACAACCCACTATCGAGACCCCTCTGATGAGCGGCGCGACGCATCGACGTACTAGGGGCGTGATACCCTTTTCGGCCGGAGTCTGGGTCCCAGGCATCGGGCTTTCGCCATACTGCACTGGTGCAGGCCAACAACCTACTAGGGGCCGTAACCCTTTTCAGCCAAGTCGGCCCGATTCCGCCCGGAGATTCAGCGCCTCGTGCCAGTACTGGGCTAGTAGCCGTTCCACTTTACACGAGGGCCTCCGTCCGGAGGTGCAGACAGGCGGCCTACCGGGGATAGTCACTGGCGAGAGCGAGCGATATACCCCTTTCGACCGCGAGTCCGGGTCCCACACATGCGGAGCTGGAGCGCGGCAGGTACTAGGGAGACTTTCGAAACCCGTTCCCACTATCACGCGGCAGTACGCTTGTGGTGCAGGCCTGCTCTGATGGCTTTCCTGGGAATTCGCCGTAACGAGACCCCCTTTCCAGCCGAGCTGACCCGATGCCGATTGTAGAAGGCTTGCGTTTAGCTGCGGTACAACAGATGCGCACCCGGCTTTGCAGTATCTAAACGGGGTCCCCTTCCGATCCGGTACGAGACACCCTCCTACATATAGGAATCTTGCGTGGTTCACGTGGGTATACACACTACTTTCCGGGGTGGAGTGTGGGTAAACGTCTCGCTGCATTTCGTGCCTCGCACATAATAGACCGGGAAATTCCGCGTCTATCGGCCGTCGGACGCTCAGCATCGTCAGTGAGGCACCGTGTGGCCGATGCGAGGAAGGGTGCCTTCTCCGGGCGCTGTGAGAGGGGAAAGCTCGCCTCTTTAGCCGGCGAACGACAGACTCCGAGAACGGGAGCCTCCCCAAGCGCTCTGACAGGCGAACGGTCCCCTGTCTGGCCGGCCGAGGGCCGTCTCCGCGAAGGGAACCTTCCCCGAGCGCTGAAAGAGGGGAAAGCTCGCCTCTTTGCCCGGCGACGGATGCCTTCCACCAGCGCTCGGTCAGGGGAACTATTGCCTGTCTGGCCGCTGAAAGGCCGTCTCTGCGAAGGGAACCTTCCCCGAGCGCTGTAACACGCGAAAGGTCCCCTTCTCCGGCTGAACAGATTCGCTGCACCACGACTAGACACCGGCAGAGACTACGACCCATCCGACGAGACACCCCCCTACATATAGGAACCTTGCGTCCTCCACGTGGGCATTGATACCTTCTCACAGGCCTCGTCTCTGAGAAGGGCAGCTTGCCCGAGCGCTGTTTTAGGGGAACTATCGCCTCTTTACCCGGCCAACGACCATCTCCGAGAAGGGAACGTTCCCCGAGCGCTGCTTTAGGGGAAAGCTCGCCTCGCTGACCGGCCAACCACCGTCTCGGAGAAGGCAATCTACCCCGAGCACTCTGACAGGCGAAAGGTCCCCTGTCTGGCCGGCCGAGGGCCGTCTCTGAGAAGGGAACCTTTCCCGAGCGCTGAAAGAGGGGAAAGCTCGCCTCTTTGGCCGGCGAACGACCATCTCGGAGAAGGCAATCTTGCCCGAGCACTCTGACAGGCGAAAGGTGCCCTGTCTGGCCGGCCGAGGGCCGTCTCTCCGAAGGGAACCTTCCACGAGCGCTGTAACAGGCGAAAGGTCCCCTTCTTCGGCCGAACAGCGTCGCTGCACCACGACTAGACGCCGGCCGAAGCCGCGACCCATCCTGCGAGACACCCCCCTACATATAGGAACCTTGCGTGTTCCATGTGGGCATTGATGTCTTGTCATAGGCGAATGCTCGCTTCTCCGGCCGAGGCCGTCTCCGCGAAGGGTACCTTCCCCCGAGCGCTGAAAGAGGGGAAAGCTCGCCTCTTTGCCCGGCGAACGGCCGTCTCGGCGAAGGAACCTTCCCCGAGCGCTGTTTTAGGGGAAAGCTCGCCTCTTTGGCCGGCGAACGACCATCTCCGAGAAGGGAACCTTCCCCGAGCGCTGCTTTAGGGGAACGCTCGCCTCTCTGACCGGCCAACCACCGTCTCGGAGAAGGCAATCTACCCCGAGCACTCTGACAGGCGAAAGGTCCCCTGTCTGGCCGGCCGAGGGCCGTCTCTGAGAAGGGAACCTTCCCCCAGCGCTGAAAGAGGGGAAAGCTCGCCTCTTTTGCTGGCGAACGACCATCTCGGAGAAGGGAACCTTCCCCGAGCGCTGTTTGAGGGGAACGCTCGCCTCTCTGACCGGCCAACCACCGTCTCGGAGAAGGCAATCTACCCCGAGCACTCTGACAGGCGAACGGTCCCCCGTCTGGCCGGCCGAGGGCCGTCTCTGACAAGGGAACCTTCCCCCAGCGGTGAAAGAGGGGAAAGCTCGCCTCTTTGCCCGGCGAACGACCATCTCCGAGAAGGGAACCTCTTCCCCGAGCGCTGTTTTAGGGGAACGCTCGCCTCTCTGACCGGCCAACGACCATCTCGAAGAAGGCAATCTACCCCGAGCACTCTGACAGGCGAACGGTCCCCTGTCTGGCCGGCCGAGGGCCGTCTCTGAGAAGGGAACCTTCCCCGAGCGCTGAAAGAGGGGAAAGCTCGCCTCTTTGCCCGGCGAACGACCATCTCCGAGAAGGGAACCTTCCCCGAGCGCTGTTTTAGGGGAACGCTCGCCTCTCTGACCGGCCAACGACCATCTCGGAGAAGGCAATCTACCCCGAGCAGTCTGACAGGCGAAAGGTCCCCTGTCTGGCCGGCCGAGGGCCGTCTCTGAGAAGGGAACCTTCCCCCAGCGCTTTAAGAGGGGAAAGCTCGCCTCTTTGGCCGGCGAACGACCAGCTCCGAGAACGGAACCTTCCGCGAGCGCTGTTTTAGGGGAACGCTCGCCTCTCTCACCGGCCAACGACCATGTCGGAGAAGGCAATCTACCCCGAGCAGTCTGACAGGCGAAAGGTCCCCTGTCTGGCCGGCCGAGGGCCGTCTCTGAGAAGGGAACCTTCCCCCAGCGCTTTAAGAGGGGAAAGCTCGCCTCTTTGGCCGGCGAACGACCAGCTCCGAGAACGGAACCTTCCGCGAGCGCTGTTTTAGGGGAACGCTCGCCTCTCTCACCGGCCAACGACCATGTCGGAGAAGGCAATCTACCCCGAGCACTCTGACAGGCGAAAGGTCCCCGTCTGGCCGGCCGAGGGCCGTCTCTGAGAAGGCAACCTTCCCCCGAGCGCTGAAAGAGGGGAAAGCTCGCCTCTTTGCCCGGCGAACGACCATCTCCGAGAAGGGAACCTCTTCCCCGAGCGCTGTTTTAGGGGAACGCTCGCCTCTCTGACCGGCCAACGACCATCTCGAAGAAGGCAATCTACCCCGAGCAGTCTGACAGGCGAACGGTCCCCTGTCTGGCCGGCCGAGGGCCGTCTCTGAGAAGGGAACCTTCCCCGAGCGCTGAAAGAGGGGAAAGCTCGCCTCTTTGCCCGGCGAACGACCATCTCCGAGAAGGGAACCTTCCCCGAGCGCTGTTTTAGGGGA
>JAFMSR010000018.1:10178612-10181554 GCA_022818135.1 Saxidomus purpurata
GCCAGCTCGAGCGTCCCTCTGTGCGTGCTCTTTCACCGAAGTGTCCGAACGACGCACTCTCTCTGCGCCTAAATAGGCTTCTATCTCCCGAGAACAGAGTTCTGCGAGCAGATGTTTTTTGTAATGATCCATCCGCAGGTTCACCTACGGATACCTTGTTACGACTTTTACTTCCTCTACTCCGGTCAATTTGCGCATCTTCTCGGCACGCCGAGAGCCAGCCCGAAAGCCGGCCTTCGGGACCAATCCGAAGAGCTCATTAACTGGAGCGATCGGTAGTAGCGACGGGCGGTGTGTACAAAGGGCAGGGACGTAATCAACGCGAGCTGATGACTCGCGCTTACTGGGAATTCCTCGTTCATGGGGAACAATTGCAAGCCCCAATCCCTAGCACGAATGGGGTTCAACGGGTTTCCCAACCCTTTCGGGTCAGGCGAGACGCACGCTGATCCATTCAGTGTAGCGCATGTGCGGCCCCGAACATCTAAGGGCATCACAGACCTGTTATTGCTCAATCTCGTGTGGCTAAGCGCCACTTGTCCCTCTAAGAAGTTGGCGGGGACTCCGTAAGGATCCCCGAACTATTTAGCAGGCTAGAGTCTCGTTCGTTATCGGAATTAACCAGACAAATCGCTCCACCAACTAAGAACGGCCATGCACCACCACCCACCGAATCAAGAAAGAGCTCTCAATCTGTCAATCCTTGCAGTGTCCGGGCCGGGTGAGGTTCCCCGTGTTGAGTCAAATTAAGCCACAGGCTCCACTCCTGGTGGTGCCCTTCCGTCAATTCCTTTAAGTTTCAGCTTTGCAACCATACTCCCCCGGAACCCAAAAACTTTGGTTTCCCGGAGGCTGCCCGCCGAGTCATTGAAGCAACTCCGGCGGATCGACAGTTGGCATCGTTTATGGTCAGAACTACGACGGTATCTGATCGTCTTCGAACCTCTGACTTTCGTTCTTGATTAATGAAAACATGCTTGGCAAATGCTTTCGCTGTAGTTCGTCTTGCGACGGTCCAAGAATTTCACCTCTAGCGCCGCAATACGAATGCCCCCGTCAGTCCCTATTAATCATTACCTCGAGCTCCGCAAACCAACAAAATAGAACCGAGGTCCTATTCCATTATTCCATGCACCATTATGCAGGCGGCCAAGGCCTGCTTTGAGCACTCTAATTTCTTCAAAGTAAACGTTCCGGCCGCCCGAGACACTCAGTCAAGAGCACCAAGGGACGGTACGCCGGCTTGGAGGCCAGGACGAGCAGTGACCGCCGCGAGACGGACCGCAAGCCTGCACCCGAGATCCAACTACGAGCTTTTTAACTGCAGCAACTTTAATATACGCTATTGGAGCTGGAATTACCGCGGCTGCTGGCACCAGACTTGCCCTCAATGGATCCTCGTTAAAGGATTTAAAGTGTACTCATTCCAATTACGGGGCCTCGAAAGAGTCCCGTATTGTTATTTTCGGTCACTACCTCCCCGTGTCGGGAGTGGGTAATTTGCGCGCCTGCTGCCTTCCTTGGATGTGGTAGCCGTATCTCATGCTCCCTCTCCGGAATCGAACCCTGATTCCCCGTTACCCGTTATCACCATGGTAGGCATAGCGCGTACCATCGACAGTTGATAGGGCAGACATTTGAAAGATGCGTCGTCGCCGCAAGGGCATACGATCGGCACAAAGTTGTTCAGAGTCACCATGTGAGAGCCCAGCGAGCTGGGCATTGGTTTTTAGGCTAACAAAAGCGCTCTTCCCGTAAGGTCGGAGCTGTGTTGCATGTATTAGCTCTAGAATTGCCACAGTTATCCAAGTAGGATTGTACGATCTAAGGAACCATAACTGATTTAATGAGCCATTCGCAGTTTTGCCGTGTAAAGGCGTGTACTTAGACATGCATGGCTTAATCTTTGAGACAAGCATATGACTACTGGCAGGATCAACCAGATAGCTATCGCTGCCCAGTGGGCTGGCGATTTTCGCCCGGCCGAAGCCGGGCTCTACGCGCGAGCTACTGGCGCGCGGGCGCGGTCGGGTCCCTTCCGTCTCCGTTGCCAGAGAAGTCGGGTCCCGCCACTCTCCCGCGGCTATCGCTCGCGCGTGATCGGAAGCGGCAGAGCCGAGCCTCCTTGCGTCTTTGTTCGCTATAAAAGTAGAGACGCGCGGTCTGCACCGTCTCCGGCTTTCGTGGCACTAGGCGCACTACTGGCCAGAGACGGCCGACCTACCACCACTACAAGTAGTTAAGTGGTTTACCGTACCTGTCCCCGCTTTGTTCGGCAGTGTTGCATGCCCGGGAGCTGGGGACGCTCTCCCAAGACGGCCTTTCGCCGACCCATTCTCGGCTCGTCTCGAGCCCTTCAGACGAGGTGGCCCACGGCGTGCCCGTTCTGGCATCCCCGCGTTTGTCCGACAGCGCGATGCTATTAGCGGAGCTGCCTAGGCCCTCCCCGACCCGCACATTGCACGGACGACAAGAGGAACCCAACGCTTTCGCCTTTTCACACCGTGTGCCTCGCAGTTGCGGAGAGCAGACGCTCCACACTGTGCCTTTCGTGAAAAACCACCTCGCTTCCGGGCGATGAGACCCTGTCCGAGACAGCTGGTCGGCGGGCCGTCCGTTCACGGTATAACACCGCGCTAGACTGTCGCCGTCGAAGACCCGGTCGTGGCCGGACTCGACTCGCAGGACCTGCCAGGCTCCGTAAAAAGAGCGTTAGCAATGGCCCACACGACGCCTTCTCGAGAACCTCGACACTACTAGGTATCGTATATGTTATTGCGCCAGAGCGGCGATCCGCGGCGAGACGCAGTACTGAGCTCCCTGGCGAGAGGGGGCCTTTCCACGCTCGCCCACCGCGGCCGCATCTGCTGGGGGACCTCGCTATGGGATCTCGCGAGGGGTCCACAGCCTTGCTCGGCGACTTGCTTGCCAGTGCCAAGCGT
>JAFMSR010000018.1:10182054-10252107 GCA_022818135.1 Saxidomus purpurata
ATTGTATCGTTGCTTAGTGAATATATTTAAATATAAGCTTGCTCTTTTTTGTTGTTGCATTTTACTGATTTGTGTGTTGTAGAGTAAATGATATTTCTTTTAGTCGCTTTGTGCATAGACTTTGTTGATTGTGCTGGCTGTTGATTTTCATACTTAGTATGTACAAGTATACGTATAATATTTGAGCGCGTTTGCTTTGTTTTTATCTGTATGCATATTTTTCTCTTGTGGTAGTTACTTGTTTTGTATATACATGTACGCGTACATCTGACTCTGGTTTTCAAATTACCGCCTACTAAATGGTTATCAAGTTAGGTAAGTTTGCTTTCATCCTTATTTTCTGTTCATGGTCGATAAAAGTCCGTACATTGTGTAGTCTGTCAGATATCCGTCGTCCATTTGCCCATATTTCGTTTATTTTAATTATACACTACACATTTCTGAATCAGTTTTAAACAATGTATAACACTCTAAACACATTGGAGCAAATTTGATCATGCATAAAAATAGCACCAATGTATCAAAAGGTATTACCCCAGATATATTGAAACATGCTGCATTTGTCTTTGTGCATCGTCTTGACTTCCTTGAAGCTACATTTCTTCACCAATCATAACTAAATCCCGCATGACAATGGTCAATTTCGATTTTGGACAAAATCGGATTTCTAAGTCAGGATAATGCTGTATTTAATTGTATTTGTGATTCTTTTATTGATAGAAAGAAGATTTTGCAGACAAAAGCAAATTTTCGACAAACCTATATTTTGCCTCTCCAGCATTTCATTTCAGGCATCAAGTGAGGTAATGTCAAAACACAAAATATCGTGCAGTAGCTGCCTCCCTTTTTACTCTAACAAGTGTTAGACTTTGATAATGTTTACAAAGGGCATCCACCTCTGCCGGGAGTACTATTTCAGAACAATTGCCTAAAGCAGAAGACAATTGGTGAATGAATGTTTTTCAAGTTGATATAGCTAAAGACGGAAGTACACCATTTTGTCATTAAGGCATTGTTTGCAGATATTACAAAGAAAATAAGCAAGCATTTTATTATATAATAAAGACATTGGTCGCCGTTGTATAGCTTGTTTCATATTCATAGACAATTAAGTCAAAGCTTATAAAAGGTTTGCATTATTCACTGTAAACAAACTAGTCGATTCACATCATATTAAAACTAATTAATGCTTTAAGGAGTGTTTTGGTAGGCTAGCTGACACAGCTTATTTACTTGACACATGTACATGTAGAAGATATTCTTAAAGTTAATTTATGGAAACTTTGAAGGACCTATGTTGGTTTCTAAAAATGTAGAATGGTTAGAAAACGCTTAAAAGTATAATTACTAGTATTACTCGGGGTTAAAATGTACCGATTAAACCTCGAAAACATAGCAATTAATCAGTCCGTGTTTCTGATTTGTAAATATTGTTATCTAAATGCCATAACAGCTAAAATAACACACGTACCGTTATTATTAGTATTATTATCATTATCATTATCATTATCATTTTTTTTTTATAATTATTATTTTCATTATCATATAGTTTTTCAAAAATGATATTACGGTGCCTTCTTACGTATGCCTTCACATCCAACGATATTCTCTTATCAATTTCTCTTCTTCTAGATCAATGTTAAATTATTTATTAGGTGTTTTACCATGTCCAAGTTTGGCAAGTTCAACCTTTTTTGCATTCAATGACTGACCCACTTTGCTTAATACCCTGTCCTGTCCTTTAGGGAATTTGCATATTTATGTTCTTTTAAATGCCTTTTCAATACTGTTCTCAATACATTCTAAAGATCTAGGCTAATACAATGTTAATACCCCGTCAGTTTTCCGGATGCTTATGAACATTTCAGCTAGATATCCGTTCAATCTATAAGCTGGGATGTGTTCTGTTAGCCTTTCCTCGCCATTTACATCTTTTATCCACCTCTAGACATTCATGTATCCCTGTTGGTGCTTCCAACGTTGCTCGGCTTTTGCTGTCAAAGAATGAACTGATCTACCTCATATACCTCTTTTTGTTATGTGTGTGGTAGTTTCTGTAGATAATATGTCTTCAAAACAATAATAAGGGCTCAATATCGCTTCAACTTCTTCTTGAGTAAGCTCACGAAACAATACATCTTCGTCATCGCTCGAGCTTTCGACAGATTGAGCATCCATTTTAAATGTTTGTAAACAGTAAAGGAGTCCGTAAAAACCTATCGTTAGGACCGCTCACCATGCCAACGTTCAGTCTCGCACATTGCCAACGTGCAGTACCGTAGCATACTGAATGAACTCTCTAAGGCAAAGTAAATATATAATAATTCGGTGTATGGGTTATTTTGCCATCGTAATATTTCTCTGGTGAGTATTATCTTGTATGCATACTTCATACGTAATGGCATGTTTCTTAATTATATTACTTAAGAAAAATGTTCATTTGCACTATTTTCAACTTCAAAGGTAACATAAAACTATTTTAATGATACGTAGTAATCACCTGTACATCAGTACGTTCACATTTTTCAAAGTATCAATAAAAAGTAAATATGTGAAAGGATTGCTAAGTGTTGACACTTAAGTAGAAAAAAGTCTTAGAAAGTGATAAAGAAGTAAAGTGTAAGTAGGATCAAATCAGCCAGTTACTTGCAGGCTTTTCAAAAAGAACGTTCAGCAATTTGGCAAATTCAATTTATTTCTTATTGTAAACTAATATATTAATTCATATAAAGTTGATGAGAGTAACCCATTTTGTATGAGTTCGATTAAGTTAGCAAAGCTACATATATAAGAAGTAACAATAGATATCCCCTTTTCTGTTGACGCGATCTGCTACAGATTTGAAAATAGTTGCTTGTCGACGAACAGTCTCCTAAATGCATCGATTTATCTTACATCATCTGACTTGTTATTTGAATATTTGCACAGCAGAATTTCTGTTTCATTTAATTATATAGAGGCTGTAAGGTGTTCTTGGTGATATGACAGACGTTGATTAGGCAAAATACACTTCAGAAGAATATTTGACACAAAAATACAAAATTTACATTTGTTTAATTTTACAGAACAACATTTTCTTCCCATGTTTACAATTGTTTGCCGTTCATGTATAACTAAATGGGATATGCTCGAGTTTCCAAACGGACTGATCTAGGTGTACCCAATAAAATTTAAGTAGCTTTTCCTAACAGATGTGTCTGCTTTTCAACAAAATAACTTTGCTATGATGATTTTGAACAATTCTACAAGAGCCTTTAAGTAAAATTACACGACGTTTAACATAAGTTGCTTTATTGTGATTTTCATTAAATAATTTTGCCACACTAGAAAACAAAAATTATTTATTTACAATGGCCTCTTAAAACGAAGTCACAGTATAATCGTTTGTTCTCGTATTCCTTGAACAAAAACAACAAATAATTTTCTAACGGGTGTTCTATGACAGAAAATGTAGCTTAGTCTATATGAGGATTGTCACACATTTTTTCAATCCTTCTTGCAAGCGTCTTGTCACGTCAACAGTTACAGTTTGTCAGACGATACACTCTTTGAAAAAACCCTTGCATAATGAATAAAACAATCTGGGCCATTGTATAGATTTCTGTTAAAATAAGACGGATGATTGTAATTAGCTATAACTGCCGAAGGATTTCTGAAACACTGAAGACAATGTGTAAACTTATAGCAATCCATTTATTACAGACGAGATAGGCTTCCAATGATTGATTTATTCATAAATATTTTATATCAAAATGTTTGATACATATAATATTCTCCTAGGCAAAATCACACAGAATAGACAAGCATGTCATTTCCAATATGAATAGGGGTGATTAGAAGCTGTCTAGACAAACAGATACACAACTCCTGATTTGTCTATTATCGGTGGATATAAACATCTTAAATCTGAAATTTAAACAACAAAACAGTTTGAATGCCCTTAATTTACTCCTATTTCAAAATATCGCCCCGTTGAAACATGAGAGTTACATCTGGACAAAACATCGGGTTATGATATCCTTCTGACGTCGGTGTGTTTTGACTCCTCATTGGAGAGAAACTCTAACAAACCGTTTACGGTCTGTGTTTACGGTCTGAACCCAACGTTGAATGGACATCGTAACATGATGTCGTTGAGATGTAACTCCGAATGTAACAGAGTTTTAAGGGGGTGGACATATTACAGTTCAAAGTCAACATCAACAGTTTACTAAAAAAACGTACTAATGGTTTTTACAACTTAAATTAGAATGTTACCAAAGTTACACGTAAAATTTAAGAATCTCTATAAAAGTTTTATTACTATTGAATAATAAAAGATAATTAAACCATGAAAAACGATTTGATTTTTTTTAATCTGAAATCTATCCAGTTTTTAGGTATAACTTTATTTATATAATTTTATGACAGTACGAGGTGTTAGTCAGTATAGTTATTTTCCTACATGAGTGTCTTACATGCCTTTTCTGCATATTATCTGGTTACCAGATTTTGATATGGTGGCCAGTCAGTTAACTTTAATCAATGAACCTATACTGTCGGAATGTAGAGGTTACGGAGTTTGGTTAAAACACGAATACCCAGGTTCAGTTCCTTGTCAGGCTATATGTCACGTCACCTTAGACCTGATACCTAATGACATACATTTCTACGGAAGCCTAGAAGGGACATTTGTCTTAATTTTTATGCATCATGTATTATGTATTATGCATTACCGCTTACGTATTTTGTAGAATGTGTTAGGTATTATCAGCTACGTCTAGATGTTACATATTACCTCGTAATCGTAGAAGTGAAGCGGAAAACGACCAGATTCGATAATAAAAATGGGAAAAGTGAAGAAGAAATTACAGATTTATAAGAAATAAGTACAGACGTACAATTTGAGCTACTACTTGTGTGTTACTACTTGTGACTTCGCACTTCTTCGTTACGACTTTTGACTTATGACTTCTTCGTACGACTTTTGACTTATGACCTAGCATATTATGCCTTCTTTAAATTTCATGCCAGTAATATCCCTGTAAACTAGGTCAAATGTCGAGGTCATAAGGTGTAAGCATTAATAGAATACCTATTGCTATTAACATGAACAACCAATCCATCTAAGTACCCTGGGGCCAACATTTCGGGTTACTTGTAACAGGTATTATATTAAAACCTACAATGACCTAGACCTTTGACCTAGTTAAAAGGTATCTCTTTTATCAGCCAAGTAAATATGACATGATGTTTAAAGTAGATCTTGCTTGATGGTCCATAAGTTAAAAGTCGTAACACAGAAGTCACATGTGTTAGCAAGTGCTAAATCAGAAGTCAGAACTGCGAAGTGACAAAAAGCAACACACAAGTCATAACTCAAAATATACTTCTGTACTTATCTGTAATTTCTTCTTCACTTTTCAATGTCATGTGTGTTCCGTCCACCAGTTTTAATATCCAATATGGTCGTTTTCCGCTTCACTTCTACGACTACGAGGTAATATGTAAAATTTAAGACGTAGTTAATGATACATATAACACATAAGAGGTAATGCATAATACATAATGCATACACATTAAGCCAAAATGTCCCTAATAGACTTCCGTACGTTTCTGAGTCCATTTTAGCTTTAAAAAGATAATAATAATACTTCGTTTCTTGTTCTCCTTCATTTCTCTTGTGCTATGTGTTCATGGAAAATGTCTATTGGTTTACGTAACTTCGAAGAAATTGAGCTAAGAAGGTATCAAAGGGCATGACCTGTTCTGCATCTACATACATGTTGTATATAATTCTAAAAACTGAAACAGTACGACTGTTGTTTTCATCAATTACTCAATTGTTCATAACATGATATCTAGAAATAATTCAATTTTAAAATAAGTATTTTTTTCGTAGCTGTTACAATATACCATACTCGATTTATGACATTAAACATCATACCGGTAATGACAACAGCAGCCTTTTTAATTACAGGAAGCTGATATTTTGTTGCTAACGAACCTTCATTAAGTACTGGGATCTGACAAAAAAAGGATTTCAGGTGATATAAATTTTACCACTTTTAGAGGTTTAAAACAACCTTATTACTTTTTTGTCTCCATATACCACATACTATGTACAAGAAAGTTGAGACGTTCTGGCATTATCATCTGAATATCTTAAATGTCAAAGGATATGATACTCTAAAAAACGGAATGACGCAAACAAGTTCTATAACAATGCTTAGAATGATTGTTATTTTTCTTCCTCTGAATAGTGTGGATGTTCTCCTTCCACTTAAGTGCATTGATTTGCCGACATTTCGTTGTTATGTAGACATAACAATACTAGTAACAACCCAATTAGTAAAGAAAACGATAAACATCAGACCTCTTTTGTTTGCTCAAGTGGTTCTATCAGTATTCTCGTAAGTATTGTAACTATAGCTCATTGTAAACGCGCAAATATATGTGAAAATATGTTACTAGATTATTTCGATTTAATTCTAATAGAAAGTTTATATTTTTAAGATACTGACTGCTTTACAGATAGAACTTGGTACACCGTCGTATTGTCATACCTTCTTTAGGAAAAGTTATTTTTCAAAATTTATATGTATTGAGAAAACACTGAAAACTGACTTTTTATAGCTAGCTTTGAATTATAGGTTTACTCGTGTGTGTCGTTATGGCAAGCTGGCGTTTTTGTTTACCTTTTGAATTTTGTTCTTCGTATGTTGCAGCTTTTCATACTTTAGGTATAATGATATTATACATTAAGTTTTGTTAATTTATGCAGAGTATTATTTTAAAGTTTGCACTTTTCACTCTGTATTAGCATACTGAAAAGTACTGAAATAAACATTTATATTATTGCATTAACAGCTCAAAAACGACGTAGACATTTTATTAAATCAGGCAAATTGTGTTTTGTAATGTGCACTTTGTTGCTGTAAAATAATTACTTGGTACATAATGCACTATGTTTAGAGAACAGAGGCAAATATTGTAGACGGCTAAATATGCAAGTGTTTTTACTGATAAGCTGATAAGTGGGGAACGTTGAAATAGCACGGCCTTTTGACATAACATTATTTTAAAAACATAATGAATTTTTCTATGGTAAACCTTAAAGTTTTAATGAAGCTCATAGAGATAAGAGAGCATATTAGTTCGATTTGTTTTCAACAATGGCTTCATACATATCTTAGGGCATATTTAAAGGAATTTGGTACTTGGTTAACATCGTCTTCACAAAAATAAAACCGACGAAAACAGTGGCAGGATATTCAATATACGCTCGGTTGATTGTATTCATGAATATATACGGGATGAACTTGTATACAATGCCATTACTTGTTCATTGGCAAGAAGATACGTTTAGATATTCAAGGTTAAGATTAAGACTATCAAAACGTTTACTAGATTGCAGTTAGTATAGTTAATTCCTGATACTCCTTTTGCATCATGTCAAATCGAAGGATATCGTTGGAAACTCCCGGAACTAACGTCTCCAATTTTGTAAAAGGGATATTATTTTTAAACATGAGCATGGTAGAGTTGTGATTCTTTGGCAGCTCAGTTAACACTATATGAAATATAAAGTTCATCCAATTAGTAATTTTCACGTTATGTTCAACACAAGAGTAAGTTTAAATGAAAAAGGGAGATGATTAAAAAACTGCGGAAGGAAGAACATGATTCTTTAACGCTGCACTTCTTTTAATATCCAAAAAATGTGTGTGAAATGTCAAGTCAATCTATTAAGTAGTATTTTACTTGTGTCTCGGATAAGCACAATTCAGAATACAACGGGAGATAATTAAACAACTGTGTAAGGAAGAGTGAAGGTTCTTGGTCTCTGCAATTCTTTGCAATATTATAACAGTATACTTGTACAACTGTTTTAGATATAAAGTCAGTCCATTACTCATTTTAAATAATGTACCGAACATAAATATTTATATGTAGAAAGGGAGATAATTAAACATACATGTATGAGCAAAACAGAGTTACGATCATTTCAATGCCATCTACAAGTACTGTGTGAAATATTAGGTCAATCCAATGTGTACATTTAGTTTTGTCCAGAACGAGCATATAACAGAGATATAATTAAAAAAAACCAGTACAAGGAAGAGAATGAGTTCTTAGCATTGACTCATTGCACTTACTTTCAATGTCCTTCACCTTTGGAAACCATGAAAAACGAGAGGATTTGCTGTCGATTGTTGATGCGATGTTGATACATATCTGTTATTTTGCCGCTGATTCTACGGACGAAACCCCACTAATGTAGTCTCTATATTTGTTTATGTTTGTCTGCGTCTGTCCGTCTAGATATCTTTCTGCAGATAGCTGATTACTCATGAATCTGAAAATAGTTTAGAAAGGGATATAGTTTCTGTAAGTTATTTAAAAAAAACTA
Organism: Saxidomus purpurata; assembly: GCA_022818135.1. NCBI lineage: Eukaryota > Metazoa > Mollusca > Bivalvia > Venerida > Veneridae > Saxidomus > Saxidomus purpurata. The sequence goes on from JAFMSR010000018.1 coordinate 10,190,447, forward strand.
TGGCTTATTGTGTTGTCTTTCTACGAGGGTCCTGCTAAAAAGACCATCAGTTGTGTTGGACACTTTCAGCGCAGCTTGCGAAGTTTATCAATTAGATTTCTTTTTATGAAAAACCTTAAAATCATTCCTATTTTACAGAAACATATTTTTATTGTCTTTTTACTCAGTCGTGATATTCTTCTAGGTAGTTTTCGTTGGTGTCGGAAGCACTGGTATATAACACTGTCAAGAGGCCATGTTTTTCTTAAGCACTAGGAAAATAAAAAGTCACATGGTCTTAACTCTGGAGAGTACAGAGGTTGATTGGCAATATGCACGCTTTCAGCCGCCAAGAAGGCTTTCACAACTTTACATGTTTGAGACGCAGCGTTGTGGTGAATGAGGTGCACCTCTTATCCTTTGTGTGAACGTCTTTTGTTTAAAATCTATAATTCAACTTCCTCATCACAATATTGGAAAAGGCATATAAAGATTTCAAGAAATTTGCTTGCTTTCCTTTGCACTGATCTTTCGCCTTGCAATAAATGTATGCACTTCATACTTTCAATTTCCAGTGTTTATGTTATTGTCTTCTTTAACAGATGATTTATCGTCTTAAAATGATTCGTTCTTCAAAATTAACGACATTTTACTTTGAATTATATTTTGACAGAATTTGAATAGAACAATTCTATGCAATCTTCAAGAATTATCACAATAATATGCAGTAACATATTTTACCACTCTATCAAAGGCGTCTTTTTGTTTTTATTTTTTTTCAGGACACTACTGTGTGAAAGCCCGGTTTGTTGAACACAAGTTATGTACTACGTACGACAATTTTTTTATAATCTGAGTGATCCTACGTATTACGTATTAATTTTTGTTTCTCATGGCTTTTTGCAATAAGCATAAGTTTATTTCGTAACTCCATGCGATATAACTTAAATTAGGATTATAAGGTACTCACCAGATGTATTGTAGCACTGCAATAGCTTTGTTACCAAGTAGCTGTTGCTGCCATTTGATATTGTACTGATGGCCGTTCAAGAAATTAACTCGTTTAGCGCTGACCCTTTTTTGACCATCTACGTTTAACAAAGGGTATTCAAACAGATAAGAGATATAATTATCATCAGGGATTGCCAGTACATATTATACATCATATGAATAGGGTGAATGATAAATGATACAGGTTTGTTTGTCACAGCTTCAAGCCACATAGAAAACAGTCATTATAGAAGTTCATTGCCCTATGCCTTCCTTCTTAACTTTCTAAACAGACATTGAATTAAATTAATCTGGCAAAAATGATAAACTATGTTTGCCTTTCCTTTCTTTGATTTCATGACAGTTACTGTTTTATTTAATACATCTCTTATACATTCAATGGAATCTGATTTTGTATGTCTGTGAATAATATCTTTTAAGGATGCTCGTATTCAAGAAGATTCTAGCATAAAATGTGCTGTTTCTGCCCATTTTGCCGGTGTTTTTACAGGAGAAAGAAACGTGTTAACGGGAAGATGCACGCGCTGTTATGATCCATTTTCGTTTATGCGCATTACAGGGCCATTGTAATAAATGGACCTGTCTTCCACGTATCATCAAGTACGACGTCAACAGTGCCGGGTTTAAACCACTAAAGTGTGACATCATTAACAATACGGACGTTGTCCTGCACTTTGTTTATCGTCGTACAGTTAGAGCCATTCATTATAGGAATAACTATTTTGTAGTTTTGATATTTGCGACTGTATATACGGTTTTTAATGGTCGCAAATATTTTTAACGGCGACGGCGTTAGCCGGAGCTGTTAAAAACTGTTTGCGACCATTAAAACCGTTTCTAACGCAGTACCGATGTATTGTCGTTTCTGATTGGTAACGTCGTTTAAATTTGCGACTATAAAATAACGTATATATAGTCGCAAAATTAGAACGGCGTTTTAATTATAGCATTTAGACACATTGTGCGTTAGAAAAGGGATAACTGTGTAGTGATTTTGATATTTGCGACCGTATACACGGTTTAATGGTCGCAAATATTTTTAACGGCGACGGCGTTAGCCGGAGCTGTTAAAAACTGTTTGCGACCATTAAAACCGTTTCTAACGCAGTACCGATGTATTGTCGTTTCTGATTGGTAACGTCGTTTAAATTTGCGACTATAAAATAACGTATATATAGTCGCAAAATTAGAACGGCGTTTTAATTATAGCATTTAGACACATTGTGCGTTAGAAAAGGGATAACTGTTTAGTGATTTTGATATTTGCGACCGTATACACGGTTTAATGGTCGCCGTTAAAAATATTTGCGACCATAAAAACCCGTATATACAGTCGCAAATATCAAAATTACAAAACAGTTATTCCTATAATATACGGTTGCAAATATCAAAATCACTACATAGATATCCCTTTTCTAACGCACAATGTGTCAAAATGCGATAATTAAAACGCCGTTTGACGTTACATCGGTACTGCGTTAGAATATTATTTGTATGATTTTTATGCTAGAATAGCATTAACGAAGTCAACGTTCTTTCGTGTTATACATTGTAACGCATGCAGAAATCCTCTAAATATGTTGGTGTCCTCTCCCTTACGGGCTCGGGCACCAACCATCCCTCCGGATTCTGCAGATGTTATAACACGAAAACACGTGCGTTAATCCTTCATTCTAAACATAGCTTTGCAAGATGATGAAAGGTAAGTGTTTACTATAAAACAAATTTATTATTTATAAATATATATTATATGTACGTTTTTTGTGCAATGGTAATAGTTAACATACCCGTATAATGACTCTCATCATTTAAATGAAACAATATTAAAGAAATCATTTAAAAATATTTATACGGGTCACGTTAACATTTCACGCTTTTATGAAATCTAGTTGATCATTGCACGGAATGTCTGCTCCACAATTCTGACACGGCTGACTTTACAAGACAATCCTTATAGATATAATTTCACTCACAAAACTCCCATGTCACCTTACCTACGTTTACAAGCAATCTCAATCGCCTTTCATTGCAGTTTCCGTTCAGTACCGCACCTCATTGCTCTGCAGCAATAAATCAAAATGTTAACTGAAATATCTGAAAATAATTACAGATGTTTATCATTATGTGCGCCATTTTTTTGGTCTTGTATTCTTCCCGTTTGTTGATATAACTTTTGGTTAACGATGAAGTTGAACATTTATATAATGGCTTATTGATTGTAGCTTTAACAAGGACGCATTGGTTCTGATTATTAGAAAACTCGTCGCCGTTGAATCAACTTAAGGATTTAGCGTCATATGATATTCATTGAGAAATAATTCCAAGTCTATTAAGCTATTGTATGATTCACTATCAACCATTTGCATGATGCATGTTTTTTATATTCATTATTATAGTGGTATCGCTGGTTTATTTGGTGAATACGCAGGATATTTTGAAAAAGCAGTAGCGGGTGATTGCCAGAGTTTAAATGGAAATCGACCCATACTGTCCAAACTGCGCTAAGCCTTTATATAGTTTCGAATGATCGTAAGTTAAAAAAAACTAAAATTAGAAAAAAAAATTATATATCTAAAGTTATGTGTAGAATAATTGTGCTTTGTTGAACCGTATATGTCCCGGAACGTATATATCACACGTGTGTGATATATTCGACCGTAAATAGAACACGTGTTTAATGTGACATATTCGTTTGGTAATTTTTGACAGTTTACACCGAAACGTATATGTCTCATAGGTTGTGATATTAAAGTGCATGAAAGGACAAATTATACTTTGCTTAAGTCATTCCAGGAAGAGGATCGGAACCGATCCACAGGAGCCGGCCATGCAGATATATCAAGTTTACTCTGTGTTTAAGTTCCAATAAGTGTTGATCGCATGTCGTTTACCTTGGACTTTCTTTGATAATCATGTCATTGCATTTCGGCTCTCCACATTACACCTATATACATGTATATACCTATATGGATGCCTCCAAACATCGTTACATTTCGTTTTTATTTGCCTTTTTCTGCATGTGAGATATTCGTTTTCGTGTTCCTATAAAATTCGAAGTCAAACGTATACATATTATGTGCCATATACGTTTCACGCGAATACTATTTTCGACCGAATATATCACACGTGTGACATATGCGGTCGAATTTGTTCTCTCGTGTGATGTATACGTTCCGGGACATATACGGTTCAACAGTGCTTCATTCTCATTTATATTCGAAAACTTTTTTAACATCCTTGTCAAACATTGATAAACCAGCTACATTTCTACTTTACAAATGTATGAGTTTTATTTTCATTTTTATCGGCGAATGAGAGAAATAATGCAATAAAAGTTATTTCGTGTATTGTTGCATCATTCAGTGTCTTGACAATAATACAATATTGCCGTAATGATTTTGAAAAGCAACCTTAAAGCTGCTCGCTCAAAGATCAGGTTAAAAATGATGTTTTTCCAAAATGATATATTTAAGTTTCAAATGCAGAAAGTAATTGCTAGATTCAACAACATAAGTTAAAATCTAGGTAGCCATTTGCAAAATTCCAGTGAAAATGTTAGTTTGCTTGGTTAAAAGGCACCGCTACGCTATATAACCCTATCTCGATTTTAAAAAGCGTTTGTAACGCTTTATTATTTTGTAGCTTATAATTTTATCGTCTCGTCGTTTCATCCACAATCCAGGTTCTACTTTCATAAAATGAATTCGCATTTCTGTATGACCATTTGGACTATTTTGTAAATCTGTATGCGATTTGTTAACAAATATATAACTGACTTATGCTAACTGTATCTTAATATTTCTTTATTTTACTATGCTGTACAATAACTTGGAAATGTCAAAACGTCAAAAAGCATACGATAAAGCATTTTCATATTTCCTTATATTTCCTTATATTGCAGTTCATATACTTATTCCATATAAAAGTTCCATAGTCAGCAATTATGCCTTTAATCCGGATCGTTTGCTACAAATCTTGTAATTTTACATATGTGATATGTCTCGGGGAGAAAACTGGGTACATAGTATACCCTATTTTTGGCATTATTGCATATTTTGATATCCGAGTTTAACCTCTTTTTGTTAAAGGGGCACTCCCTAAAACTAGCAGATTATATTCTCGAAACATAGTCTAAGAGTATATGTTCGATGAACGTAAAATGATAAATAGATACAATTTCAAGAACATATGGCGAAAAATGCCTCATTTTACCACAATTAATCAATATAGAAGATTTCTGTAATAAATCGCATCAGTTGTACAACAACAACTCTTACACAGATTATTGAATGGTTTAAGGTACTGCAGTATATTTTAAATAGCTGACTTTATCGATAATGACTGGGAATGCATAGCTGAAACTTTTAGGTTAAGTAATAATACTTCCAAAGATTCAATTTTGATGTTTGGGGGTTACTTAGTTTGACATCAGTTATAGGGAATGTCAACCTTTAAATACATGTTTTGTAATTTTGGTAAATTTTTAGATTATGAAAATATTAAGCTTAATAAGTGCCAGAATAGTGTCCATTACACCCCAATACCATAACATATTCTAACTCGGGTGTATATTCACTTCAACTAATTTATTCGTTTTCTACAGTTTTTGACCGGAAGTTGGTAAACTCTTACCGCTAATGAAATGACAAGTAGAATGTATTACATTTTGAGATTGAAAAAAAGTCTATAAGGCACTTATTAATTCAGAAATACCTCATGAATAAGGTCAAAAAATACTCGCTTTCAGTCTTTTATGAATGGTCTTATAATAGTTAAGAACAAAGTTTGTGGTTACCTCCAAACTAATATTAATTATGAGAGTAAAGTTATTTTACTATCTCCCTGTAGGAGAAGGGTCTAGGTCTGAGTCCCGGTCAGGGTGCACGTTATTATTACCCAGTGCATTTCAGTGCCCTCTTACTGCATAAATGATAGATAAAACTTGACAGGAATGTTACTACTGAATTAAGCTACCCATCTCTTTCATATTGTACTCAACAATTAATTGCGCCGACCATCTTTTTAAAGATAGTTCTTGTTGGAAATAATTCCTTTAACTGTACATACATTGGTAAGAAACGCCGAATTTATCTGTTAGTTCTTCGATTTCAGCGTCTATGCTAAAACTGTTTAGGGAATAAACAATTCATTGCAATCTTAAATAACTACTTGACACATATAAAGTAGAACTATTATATATATATATGTGTGCTGATAAATTGCATAATTTGTCTATCACTTTTATGAAAGGAAGGAACTTGTAATGAAAAGTTATGTTGATATTACATGAAAATATGTAATATTCATAGCGTTTTATCTGAAGCCCTTTGGTAAATGTAGCAATAATATTGTTTATAGAACCACAACATTTCTTTTAGGAGTACGTCACTTTACATCTATGTTTAATGGAATCTGAAGCGAGGGTGTTAAGGAATACGTGCAGTTTTGCTATGTTCTCTGTTGTAACAATTGTCGTTTTTGGTATACATTTACTGGCACCTTTAAATATTGTATGTGTGGCATAAGAACGTTAATAAAAACCAGTGTTTAATTTATTACTTCAAGGTTTCTCTTTTTATTTTATATTTTAGCTTTGGAATACGAGTAACAACGTAAAACCTTTGCTAAAAGACTTTAAAAACAAAGCATCAGTTAGTCACCATTATACTGTAACGAGACATAAACATGATGAAACAGTGGTATTGTTGTCATCACTTGAATAAATTTGATGTTCCGTATCATTGCCCCATCCGCTTTACTAAAAATAAAAATTAAATTTTGATAATTTAAAATTGTTATCATTATATAGTATACAACAAGATTTTTTTATATTTTCTGGCAGCGAAAACTCTGCGGCAGCCAAAAAAGAATCATAATGTGGATATCAAAATATAAAGTATTAAAATAAAAGGCTGCCAGACTGCTGACTTCATGCTGTCAGGCTGCCAAGCTGCTTAGCTGCTGAGTTCACGCTGCTAGTCTGTCAGGCTGCTGGGCTGCTGTCTTCACGCTGCTAGGCTGCCAGGCTGCCAACTTCACGAAAATATATTTTGTCTACTTTACGAACAATACGCAAATATAAAGAATGGGGGTTGATGTGTATATAAAAAAGAAATTCAATAAAATCTGAGATGAACTGTTTTTGTTTTGTTTTTTTTTTTAGATATTGACAAGCTTTGATATATAACGACATAGGTTTGTAAAAGAGAACTGTTGCAAGATGTTGTTATTACTGTCTTCTATATATCCTGACATTTCCCTTTGTATCAACGTTTTAATCAAATGAATATCTTAAACGGTTATTAATAATCGCTATTTTGACATTGTATTCCTGCTTCCATTTTAGCGTATGGCAAAATTTGCGAATTACGTCAAAAAAGGGGGGTCAACATTTTTACCAAAAAATTTAACTTTTTTGCACTAAAATATTCAGTTTGTTTCTATATAATTGTTTTTCAAGTTATAATTTTTGAAATAAAACGAATGTAAATTTCTGGAAGTGCAAAAATCTAAAACCTCATCAGATTCCTCTTAAACGTAAGTCTACGTCTCTTTTATAAGATTTCTTTTTAAAGCGATCCATTGTGGGTTTTTTTCGGCGGTAGCCTTATTGATAAAGTGATTACGTCATTAGTAGCTGTTGACGGTGTGTTTCATGATCTGTCCTCGCGTTTTGTCCAGTCGTAATGAAACATTGAAACAATATTCACATTCCATGTGACGAAATCAAGGTCTTTGTAAGCACTCTAAGACTACATACTTGAATTCTACCTGATCTTCAGGAAACTTGATCCGAATGTCTTTATGAAATATGGGTCCCGTATCTAGGGTCTGAAATTAGGTCACCAGGTCAAATAGTAAAACACTATATTTTAATAATTTCTATGCAAAATGAAAAATAGGGCTATTTGGCGTCAAAAACTAGATAATATGGTAAAATCAAAGAAAACCATTGTTAACACTCTTGAGGCCACATAAATCAACCAATCGTCATGGAAATTTGTCAGAAACTTTGTCTTAATCATATCGGGGTCACCTGTGGTAAAAAGTAGGAAACACGGTCCAATCTAAAAGAAACATTGTTAATACTCTAGAGGCCACGTTTAATATCTAATCTGCGTATAAAGTAGTCTACATTTTGTATTTATGATTGCAACGTCAGTTTTGAAGTTGGATCACTTGGAGCAACCTCTAGGTGACTAGACAAATTGAAAAGAAATTGAATAATATGTGCTTTGTTCTGTGTCAACATTATAATACGTTGTCTTTACGTTGTTTTGATAACCGTAAGTCTGGCTGTTCGTGCCGAGTGCTGTGTTTATTAGTGTTTAGGGTTTATTTCACGTATGATTTAATAGTTTATATAGATAGGACACACGGTCCAATCTATTGTCAAATTATCAGATTTTGAAAGTCATATAAGCACTTTTTGTTGATTTTTACAATTGTAAATGGATGTAAAAAAAATGATTTTCAGCAGATGTTATTGATAGTTTTTCATAGTTAACCTACATTTACCAACCTGACTTCAATGGTAAGCAAACACGCTAGAAATACAGTAAACTCAGCTTACAACGAACTCATCGATACCTTTCATATGTGTTCCTTATATCCAGAATTTCTTATATCCTTATATCTATATAACAATTCATATACGATGTACATACAAATGTATATCGAACTAAAATATATAACGAACAAGTATTTTTTTAGTCAAATGTAATAAAATTCGTACCCTCATTTTTCCTTGTTATATAGCTACTTGTTCAGTTTTTAAAAGTTCATTCGTTATCCTGTGTAAATGTAATAACAAGGATTCATAAAACTTACCAAAGACAGTTGGTATTTTAATAATCAATACGGAACCACATACACGTCACAGTTATATACCAACTTTGAAGGCATATTGTTGCATTAATTATACATAGAAATAACTAATCCTGTAAATACACAAGTTCTTAATCTACAGTAACTGTGTGAAATATGTGTACACCATATGTATACATCCCTACGGTAGACAACTGGTTTAATGAAATCCAGAATTTAACAGAATTTGTAGTCCGATATACGATTATCTAACTGTACATCTTTATTCTTGGGCCAAAAATATTGTTCATAATATCTGAAGATTCTTTATTACCGATGTACGTTATAACCGTATACTTTTACATTAAAAGTTGTGCCGCAGTTACGTTATTTCCGAATATGAAGTTTACTGTAGTATCAAAAGGCCAAGTCAAACAACAAAAATGCGGGTTAAGGAACAATCAGTTTTGTCTTGGTCTGCAGTCAGCTTTATATTTCACTTTTTCAGACTCATTATGGTTCTGTAACGAAGTTATTATAAACGGAGTGCAGCAGGCGACTTATCCAGTGGAACGGTGTTAACTGAAACGGAGAACGAATGATTTCTGCAACATAATTAATGACAATTTTATTCGTCTGGAAACACCAGATGTCATACAAAGAAAGAATTGATGAAATAATTCAGAACAGAATCTCGTGTAGCACAAGCCGTCAATCATATATGAAATGAAATTGTAATCATACATTGAACATTTATCCGCTCCCATGGTCGTCTGTTGCATTGCTTGTTTGTCTCATGACAAAAGAAGCAATTTCATATGCATGAGTAAATTTATCTTACGACACAGGTTTATTGTTTCAGAAGAAATCGTGTATTGAATAAATACGGCTGATTGACAAATTTGATGTCCTTGTATCGAGGCTGAGAAACGTGAAGTAATTTTGTCTTCAGGACATGATAACATAATATTGCAAAAGTTGCAAATCCTAACACAGTAAATCAAAGCGCTGTGAGCGCTGAATGCCTGGGGGCTATAGGTTAACTCCCCGAAAAACAACTTTTGACCTACGTGTTTTGCGCTGAACCTTACCTAAAGCGCGAGTCGAAATGTGCAGAGGACGAAATTCAATATATGACACAGAATGAATGATTCACAAATATATGGGTGGCAGGGAAGTTTGTTTTAATATTAAACGTACGTTAAATGAAATATAATCACATAGTCAACAATATCAATTGTTTAAACCAATAAAAATAATTCGATCTGCGCTTTGTACAACTTCAAGCGATATGATCTGATGATGTGGATCGAAAATTATTGTGTATCAAGGACAAGACCTTGAAACAGAAATAAACAAAGCAATACCACCAATGAAATACAAATACAGTACTATACAATGTGTATAACAGAGAAAACCAGAAATGATTCTGGGTTACCTTGTAGTTGTATTCGGTGAAACCGTTCACTGGGCCTTGACATGCAGCGTCCTCGATAAATGGCGGGTGATTTTGATCACGTGAGTTCCTTCTCGGGAATGTACGTAAATTATATCTTTTTTTTAGAGAAATTTATTTTTAGGTAAAAATATATGTACATGTAATCGTTCGTAAATAACAAAGTTGTCAATGAAATAACATCGGAAATTTGAAAATCAAACTACAAACTCTTATATCGAGCTCCGTACGTTTCCGTAAATTTCCGAAAATATCCGTACTTTTCCGTGATATGCATATGATTTTCTTCCGTAATCAGCTAACAGCGCATTCATTTCTAAAACAGAAAAAATGTGTAATGCAACCCGTAAGCTATATACCTTTCTGCAATCGTTTGAAGTTGTATGTACTCTTTTTATTTGTAATATGTTCTTATCATATGCGACATTCAAAAAGAAGATTGATCTGGTCTGTCTTGCACTACTTTCCCAAAACGAATGTTTACAGTTGTTATTCGCACATAGCACAGTTAAATTGTCTGCAGTGTTTGAAATGTGGTATGCTAACTTTCAGTCCCCAGGCCGAAAACGATGTTAACAGCTTCCATGTAAGGGTTACTTACTATCTTACCTTCATCGCATTGGATTACAATTCACATTTTTTCCCAACATCATATTACTAGGAACGATTCACCTCACATTAAAACTGTTGATAGGATAATTAATAGCTCATAAGAAGCTTTTCCTGTTTTGTCTGTGCTCAGATAAACCTGTTTAATTGCGATTACACACTAACGACGTTTGCTTCTGCCACTTAGTTGCCGAGTAGCTGTGATTGCATTCCTTTCCACTTTGTAGATTGTATAACCAATTTCGATTTATCGAAAAGCTGATAGCAGTGCAAGTAATAAATTTAATGCTGACCCCTTTTTGACCATCTATATTGACATAGGTGATTTAAATGTTTAGAGAATTTAATATATTCGGCGCTTGTCGAAGCAAGTTTTACAGTAAGATGAATGATAAATGAAATGGTTTGTTTGTCTGAGCTATATTGAAAATCGCCAAGTTAGCTTTCTGTCTTGCCTTTTATCCTAGCTACAAATTAAACTGAGAAAAATGATAAAATATGTTTACCTTGCCTTTTTTCGATTCCATTACAGTCCCCTTTATCGAATAACTTGTATAACAATGAAATCTTCAACGTTATCTTAATATGGATACGTGTATTAAAGAAGCTTTTTGACATAGCTTTGCAAGATGATGAAATGGGAATGTTTACTATTAAAACACATTTCTTTTTAACAGACAAAACTGCACTGTTTTTAAAGCATGATTACTTTGCTTTGCTTTGGTAATAGTAGAAAAACGTACTCGCATAATGTTGCCCTCCATGTCTAAATAAAACGATATAACAGAAATAATTTTAAAACATTTAATATCATAGTTGATCGATTTCTTTTGCTTTGATTGTTTATACCCCCTGTCGACCTTGGGGCGTCTTCCTGGATGAACTTGCCAAAACATGTGGAATCTCAGCTCCACAATTTCATAGGATTCTGCTCGGACATATTCTATTCTTTCCAGTTGACTTTTGACTCTTAGAACGACAATATGTATACATGTAGAAATACCCTTACAAATGTCCCGTATCGCCTTAACTATCACTTTCATTACAATTACAGTTCAGTACTTACTACAGCAGCAGGCGATCAACATCTGAAAATGGTTGCAGAAGCTTATCATCATTTGCCGCCAAATATTTGTCTAGTATACGTCCCGTTGGTTGACATTTGTTTAGAGAGCAACATGAGGCGATATGTAATATAAATACTGAAATATCTATTTTAAACTACAGCGATGAAAGTCTTTGGAACGTCATTGACAAGTAGTTAAGTAAATTTTCCTGTTTACCGCACAGTTACCCGTTACTTGTACGTATAAAACAATTTCGCATTAAATAGTAACCATAGATATTCAGTGTACATGAGTTATAAAAGTCTAATTAAAATGGCATCAGTATTTTATTGGCATATTCGCACATTAAAAACATAAGACAGAGTTGTGCTCTCCAACTGTTATTTTTGAAACTGAAGACAATCCTTTGGACAAATTTAATCACTTGAACAAAACCTGAAACGTCTCAGGATAATTGGAAACACAGAATATACGTATTAAATGAGATCCTTTTATCCAAAGGCAATAGTCCCATCTCATTAAATCTAGACGCAATGGGACTGCAATGTCTGGGACACGGACTCTGTGTGGCGAAAGTGAATTCATATTTAACCATTACATCTTGGTATTAGTTTGCATTCCAAGAAATGATACACAATATCACGACGTTGCATTCTTAGGTCAAAATTTTGTTTCCTTTGGGAAAGGGAAAGCGTAAATATATATCTATTTTATATACCGCCATTTGAGACAGCTATAAACATTTATATTCAATGTAAGAACAACATCAACACAAATTGAAAGGATATTTTACATTACAATAAATATTACAGGCACAATGATATTTTAATATTCACGTGAATAAAATACACAATAATGTATAGTTAACATTATGATATAACGGAACATTTATTACATAACAATACAATAAAAGTTAACTGTGTGTATTTGAACTGTTTTCCACCATCTCTGAACAGCTTTGACAAACGTTCGTCAGTTGACATGTTGTTGTTATTGTAACCGATATAATGAAAGAATAGCGATGACAAAAACATCAATAAATAAGAGCCATAATCACACGTGATATAAGGAACTGTCACAGGAACATTATTGGAACAAGTTACCTGCTTGTAAAATCGTGCAATGGGTGATGGCGAATGGGTAGCATGCATGATCACATCAAGAGAAAAATGATGGATCTATAAGTTGAAATACAAGTTGGAATTCAAACCATTTTGGAGCGTGCATGCTGATTTATTTTCAATTTGATCAAAGTTGCTGAGTGAGTAAAGTTAATGCTGAAACAATAACAATCTTCAGTCAAACGTACAAACAGACGGACGAACGTACGGACAGAGAGTTGGTCACAATAGCACGGAGTTACATCTGCTGACTTATCTAGCTCCATGTCTGCCTTTGCGTTCAATACATAAGTAAACAAAAAATCAATGCAAAAAGCATGACATGAAGGCTATTGAGGAGACAAAATCTGGCATTTATGATCTATAATCGTTTTATCAATACACTTCCGGTAAATAGTCGATATAAGCGGCGCACTGAATTGTTTCAGAAATGCTGTTTGCATTTATAGCGGAAGTAGTAACACTTTTGATGAATTAAATAAGGCAAACAAAATAATTAAAATTTCTTTGATGCATCATGAAGCTAAGTTTAATTAGTGCGTATGGTCTGATCGAAATTATCGCCAACTGTTAGACGCATCCAATAATATTCTTTTGACTTATAATTGAAAAAGATTCTAAGAAACATTCCGAATTAATCAGTAAAACGCTTCAAATGGTTTAAACCATCTTAAAAATATACATTTATCTTTTTTCCCAATTTGGTTATTTTTTAGTGCAAATCGTTTTTTGTGCCAGAAGAGTAGTTATAGATTATAATAATCCTAACTTATAGTGGCATTTCCTTTCAAAGCGACATGTGTAATTTTGAGGAATGAATTCAGCATAATGAAAGATAAAAGTCAATCATATTAATCTGTATGATAAAATCTTATTACTGCCGAGTTGAGAGGACACCATTTTTACTTTCATTTTTTACTATCCTGGTCTAAATGAGAATGTACCGATTTTGTGAGGTTTATTTGTGTTTCAGGGGAAAACTCGATATAAAGTACTTCAGTTATTTACTCAAAGCATTCATTGTGTTTTGATAACATGATTTGACTAGAATATATAATAACAATTTTGAAGGGTAATATAACTTTAATAAAACATTGCTCATCAGCTTGTGTATGTTCAACCATCATCACAAAGGACCACAATGGAAGTAACAGATCTATCTTTGTCATTTCATCTCCAGTATTGTACATGTAATGTTTATTTTATAGAAGACCGAATATAAATATGTCCGTCTTTACATTTTGTTTCATCAACAATCCAGGTTCTACTTTCATAGAATGCAGCTGTATTTTTCTATGACCATTCAGATGTACATCTGTATCCCTTTAGTAATCATGATTATGCGAAAAGCTTTATTAGTACTACCTGGCGTTGACTGATAAACGAAAACTTTTCAATTTCCTAATTATGTCGTTAAGTGCAATACATACCCATAAAACTGGTTGTCTGCCTTATTACCTCTAATTCACAAGTGTATTCACTTCTACCCATCATTCATTTACAAGTATGCTAGTGAATTTGATTTTTAAACTCATTTCTTTAACTATACATAGAATGGTAGGAAAAGCCGAATTTATTTGTGTGCTATTCGACGTCTATGCTAAAATGTTTAGGAAACATGATACATTGCAGTTTCATGGGGAACTATAATGACCACTACCGATATCACAAAAATCAAGGGAATTAAGTCAAATTTCATGTGTCATCACGGTGTCTACAGAGTTACCCATCTTTTATCGATATTTGCGAGCGTGTGTGATTTACGGGGCCATAAAACCAGTCACGTGTAACTGCGCCTGCCAAACTGGAAAAATCAATATATCGTTGTTTTTTAAACCTAGATTATTTATAGCCTAAGGGAGATGTGAAAGTTGAAATGTTACTAATTTAGGTAAAATTTAGGTATTGTGTTTTTTCTTCTGACTATTATATACCGAACGATATCACCTTATTTTCAATAAAAAAAATGAATAAAATTGTTTCAAGTGGGGAGCACAATATCATTAAAAACGTGTTTATAAAATTTATTGAATTTGATCATAGCTAATGTAAAATGAAGTGCGTTGAAAATACGAATCCAGTGATACTAGTAATAATAATTGTTGACAATAGTAACAGATCGAGGAACTAAAAAAACTGTTACACTCGTTGTTCTTGACATATTTGAATGAATCTAAAATGTGTTCATTAGAGAACTTAAATTGTCGACTGACCTCTTCGCACGCGCGTTATTTTGTTTGTTCATGTCTGAACAAATACCTTATGAAAAATTCAATGATGGACATGGAATTCAAGAACATGCGTGCACGGCAAATCAATTGTTACTGGGGCATGGGAAAAACACGATGCTTCTTTTAAATGTAGACAACTTTAAATGTCATCCTTTACTAAGTTTGGGTCATTTCCAATTTAAAAGTCTGCCACATATCAATGATTTGTTTATATACATTTTTTCACACTAAAAGTTACACTGTTAAAGGAGGAAACAAAATTTAAAAACAAATTCATTTCTTCGGAAAGCTTTTTTAAAAGACAAAACATACGCGAATTTAGACTGCATCTGTATTGTGCAAACAAAAGTGGATCTTCAAGACATTCCCTTTCTACACTACTTCATAAAATGACATTTTCACCTTCCTATCAAATGAAATCAATTGGCGCTTGGGTCAAAAAATAGTGAAAACCACTGTTTCAATTTAGACATGTATAAAATATGTCTCTGTCCAAGTGATTGAAAAAGAGAAAAAAAAACATAAATAGTTTTTTTTTTAAACATTTTACAAACTTTAAAATTACGTGAATGATAATAGTATTATTTATAAAACATACGGGTCTTGTATATAATATGATGAAAAGTTATATAAATTATCATTGTATAGTTCTAGAATTCAGTAAAATATATTCGTTTCATAGACATATTTTTTTCTTTTGAATCGGTATATGAAGCATAAAACAAAACCCAATATACAGCTTAAAGTATTTTATTACGGGTCATTATAAATGTTACGTAATGTCCGGCCATAAAACACTATAACCGAGCAGACGGGTCGATCATTCGGAAGTGTTCGAGCGCGACAGTTGGAAAAATAAAATATACATATACACGTTTCAAAAAACAAAAAAACGAACATGTTTTATTATTCCTTTTTTATTGAAATGATATCACAATGTTTTATTCTGTTCCGTTCGGGATCGTAAAAAGTTGTTATAGCGTATGCGCTACGCTTTTCTTTTCAGTAAAACTGGCACATTTTGCGCGTTTTACTATAATGAAATGACAGTTTTAAATTTAAAACATGCAAATTAATGAAGTCTCAAAAAAGGCAAAAATCATTAAAAAGGGGAAATGTTGTATGTGATTATGCCTCTATGATTATTAAATAACTTCATTAGTTTAAATTTCATCACTAAAGTAGTTAATTATAAACATGTATAGTAAATCACAGGTGTGTATTAGCCTTGTATGTGACACTCTGCTACAGAGGATTTGATTTGATTTGAGAGGGTACAGACCGATATATTATACAACACTGCGTATGCAAGAAACGCGTGTCCGTCAAACAAAGACAGGAAATTACTTTACCCGCAGGCAATATCCAGATAATAGATAGGTAAAATGATTAAGGGTCATAAAACTGATCCACTTTAACCCCATTCAAGTGTAAAGATTATTTGAATCGTTGTCAATTTGTAATATCAATTTAAATGATTATATTTATTTATCCTTATTATGATGCATTTGCTTTACTTATAAATGTTAATAAAACAGAAACATGTAATTCAATTCCATTTACAAGTACCGTGTGAAGAATAAGAGTAACAATCGCGTTGAAAACAGTCTTACGTTATTTTAATGAAAAGACGTGAACAATAATTAACAATATACATTGAACAAGTAATATCACCTGTGCCCTGGTGACACTACCCCTACCCCTCTTACCCAAGGTGCGATCCGGTCACAAGGTTTTGTTTGAATTCATAACTATTATAACACTTGTATAAGTTCAATAATTATGCTTTCAACGACAATGTACTTAATTTTTTATTCATATGTTTTATGAAGTTGTATTTGGGATACGAATCAGTTAATTAGTTTTATAAACATGCCCTTGGTAATATTCGTGAAAAATAGTTATTAACGTTGATCAGGCGAAATAACTTTAAAAACATACTAAGTGACAAACTATTAGTATCGGCGTTAAAAGAATGTGCCTTACGTAAAATGCCGAGTACTGCCGAAGCGGTAAATTCTTATTTAAACATAACAGGTTAGTTGAGTTAAACTTAAAAAGGACTGCAAATATATCCATTTAACATAATTATTTTTCTATATCTAAAAAGTAAAATGAAATATCAAGACATCGTAATAGTGACATTTGTTCTGTTATTTTAGCAAAAAGGTGAAAATTTGAATTAAAATGCAATATTTGCACCTAAACTGGCATTGTTTCGCGTTTCCACTATAATTCAATGCCCGTAAAAACGGTCGGTAATGGTTTTTAAACGTAAAAAGGACCATTGATTTAATACTTTAGGTTGAAAAAAAAATATTCATGAAATGGCAGACAAATTAAACTAACATTTGTGATAATGACAAATTTTTTATGTTAAACAGAAAGAAAGTTATGACGAGTTATTTAATAATATCCTTCTTTACTCTTTGTAAAAACGCATATCGGTTTTCCAATACACGATGGTTAAAATAGTTGGGGATGCAGATAACTACCTGAAAAGAATAAACCAAAACTATTTATATTCTATATAAAGACAAGGAACACTCCTCGCCGGTGGGCATGGTCAATTTTGACCCCAGGGGCATGATTTGAACAAACTTTGTAGACTACCTCTTAGCAATGTTACATATCAAATATATACCAAAACGTTTTCCTACATATGTTTGTGTATTAAGTGTCCTCCTGGGCGGGGCCAATACTGACCTCAGGGGCATGATTTGAACAAACTTAGTAGAGGTCCACTAGACAATGCTGTAAACAAAATAACGTAGCTAAATGCCTTGTGATTTTGGAGAAGAAGATTAATAAAGTTTTTCCTAGCAAAAAGAGAAACCTATGTAAAAGTCAAGTGACACCGGAGCGGGATCAGTCATGATTTGAACAATTTTGGTAGTGGTCTACAATGCAATGCTACGAGCCAAATGTCTAAGATTTCGGCCGTGTAGTTTCAGAGAAGAAGAATTTTAAAGTGTTTCCTATATAAGCCAATGCAAAATCAAATGACACAATTCTGGTAGAGCTTCATGTAGGGAACATCCCTGCCAACTTTCATCAACACTGGTCAAATGGTTTCAGAGGAGATATCTTTTGAAGCAAAACGTTGACGAACATTTCTGTATATATTACATTAAACAATGTAATTGATAGAGGCTAAATAGAGAAATTTATACAATATTGAAACCTAAAGGAGGGAGCGCTAGCCTCTAACTTACTTAGTGTTTGCCCTACATTTAGTCTTTATATACTACATTTTATGACCTCATGCGCAAACAGGTTTATAGAGTCTCGCTCTATCAAGAAAAAGTGATACATAGAACAACCTGTCAGAAGTTTATGGCAAATAGACAGGGAACATTTTGAAGTGTTTGATATTTTCATTGGACAGAAATGTAGGACAAACACAAAGTCATATTCGTAACGTTTTATCTGATTCCCTTTGGTTTATATAGCAGTCAAATTGTTTATAGAGCCACAGCATTTCTATTAACGGTCTATCACTCTGAATCTATCATTAATAGAATCTAAAGCGATGACGTAAATTTTTTCAAAATGTGATAAATTACTAGCAGTTTTATTGTGTTGTTTTCTGAAACATGCACCGTTTTAGTATCAATGTATTTGCAATTTCAATTTTTATATGTGTAGCATAAAAACGTTAATGAATAGCATAGTTTTATTCCATTTCTTCTGAGAGAAATTTTTCTCTTTCTAATTTATATTTTAGCTTTGGAATAAGTGTAACAACGTAGATCCTGTGCTACAAAACTAAATAGCAGTTAAATAACAGACTAATGTAACAAGAAGTGAATATATTAAAACCAATGCCAAAATAAACAACAGTCATTTAATTAGTTATTGGTATTCCTTTTCGCTTTTGATATTCCTATTATATTATTTATTTTACTTATTGAAAGATATAAAGGATGGATTCTTACTTTTTGAGTACAATAGTAAAAAATGATTTTCACTGATTTTCTGTATATTCAAAGAGGATAAGCTGTGATACAGATTCTATATTTTGGTTATAACTTTGGCACTGTTCATTTTTCAAGTAATATAAAACCAGTGATTGTCTTTCAAAAATTGTGATGGTCACTTTGAAGGATAATATCACTTTAATAAAAAGGAAAACCACCGTTAACCGTTTGACTTTCATTTCCTATTATTATCAACTACGTTAACTGATTCTGTATGACACGTGATCCAATAATAAACTACTCGCGTGTTTGTCGAAATTATTACTGAATAAGTGATGGAAAACAGAAGGTTATTAAGTGTGATTGAAATCATTTTTACATTTCAATTTATATAAACATAATTTGGTGACGTGTGCTCTTTGACTTGCGCGAAAAATAGGTAACAAGTGTTTAACACGTCAAATAGCAATGAACATGATCCAAAAGATAAAACAAACTGTTTCCAATATTTGGTTTATATCAAACTCGCGGGAATGCATATTGTAATCAAAGCGCTGTGAGCGCTGAAGGCCTGGGGGCTATAGGTTAACTCCCCGAAAAACAACTTTTCACCTACGTGTTCTGCGTTGAATCTTACCTAAAGCGCGGGTCGAAATGTGCAGAGGACGAAATTCAATATATGACACAGAATGAATGATTCACAAATATATGGGTGACAGGGAAGTTTGTTTTATTATGAAATGTACGTTAAATGAAAAATAATCACATAGTCAACATTATAAAATGTTTAAGCCAGTACAAATAATTCGATCTGCGCTTTGTAAAACTTCAAGCGATATGATCTGATGATGTGGATCGAAAATTATTGTGTACCAATGACAAGACCTTGAAACAGAAATAAAGAAAGCAATACCAGCACTGAAATATAAATACAGTACTGTACAATGTGTATAACAGAGAAAACCAAAAATGATTCTGGGTTACCTTGTAGTTGTAATCAGTGAAACCGTTCACTGGGCCTCGACATGCAGCGTCCTCGATAAATGGCGAGTGAATTTGATCACGTTAGTTCCTTCTCGGGAATGTACGTAAATTATATCTTTTTTTAGAGACATTTATTTTTAGGTAAATATATATGTAATCGTTCGTAAATAACAAAGTTGTCAATGAAATAACATCGGAAATTTGAAAATCAAACTCTTATATCGAGCTTCGTACGTTTTCGTAAATTTCCGTAAATATCCGTACTTTTCCGTGATATGCATATGATTATCTTCCGTAATCAGCTAACAGCGCATTAATTTCTAAAACAGAAAAAAATGTGTAATGCAGCCCGTAAGCTATATACCTTCCTGCAGTCGTTTGAAGTTTTATGTACTATTTTTATTTGTAACATGTTCTTATCATATGCGGCATTCAAACAGAAGATTGATCTGGTCTGTCTTGCACTACTTTCGCATAGCGCATGTTTACAGTTACACGGCTAAAATTCTTGCAGGGTTTGAAATGTGGTATACTAACTTAGGCCTTGGGGACTTTCAGTCCCCAGGCCAAAAATCAAAAACACTTGTTTTTTTTCCGTTTGTTTGTTTTTAGGGGGTGCTGGAAGGGGGAGGTGGGGTTGAAAGATTACATAAAACTTATTCTGGGCATTGATTGGCATTCACAGTTTAAGTACATAATTATGACATTTCGAGAATAATACACGACTGAGCCGGGCCGGTACGTGATAAAATAAACTAGACAGATCAAAGAAAACAATGTTAACATTCTTCATGCCACATGTATTAACCAATGTTCATATCAATTGTTCAGGAAGTTTTTCTTACTGATTTTGGGTCACCTAAGGTCAAACAGTAGATAACACGATCCAATCTAAGAGATACCTTGTTTCTATTCAAAAGGCCAGGATGAATGTCCAATCTTCATGAGAATTGGTCTAAATGTTTGTTCCAATGATTCCCACGTCAAGTTTGAAAGTGGGTCACTTGGGTTAAATATTAGTTCACTATCAAAACTCAAATTACAACATTGATAACACTGTGGGGCCACAATTAATTTCCAATTGTCATTGTCCGGGTGTTTGTCTTGATGATCATGGTTGAATGTTGGACACCTGGGATAAGAAACCTAGTTCAGAAGGTCACATTTCACATCATTCATGTTGATAGGCAGAATGTCTGTTATTTCGATATCAAACTGGTTGTTTGTGTTTATAATACATGTTTATGATTTAAGGTCAAATTTCGGTCACAGTGAGTCATATGTAGATCATGTACTCAAGTGAGCGGTATAGGGCCATCTTGGTCCTCTTGTTTATTTGGCGAGTAAAATGCCTCTAGAAAATGAACAAGTGACTACTTTTCATCTGTAGTATTTCCTTTTTTCAAAGAGGTGATGTTGATTCATGAATAATGTAGGCGATGCACACTGGGGAATTGCAGCAGCCTGTCTTGAACATTTGATGCCATGGTGAGCTAAAAATTGAAATATTGTTGATTTATAGATAATGCTAATCATTATTTTTATTAACAACCATGAAAGTTTGTACTGTGTGGGAAATATTCAATGTTATATACAATGTAGTCACTTTATATTGACGTCTTGACACGTCTACGTATTTATTCTATCCTCTAAAACTGAGTACTTTTAATGTTTATTCTGTCCAAAGCGTCGGATATATTTTCTCAGCATTGTTGGGAAACTGTTCAGCAACAATGACCAGCAGATGGGTTGACCGAAAGCTTGATATTTACGGAATCAAAACTTCAAATATATACAGAAAGAAGAAAACATGAATTCGACTATACAACTGCAGGGTATTTAGTCTAATTTCATTATACATGTACTTTCTAATACGGATCAGCAGTTACTTTCGTATCATTATTTGAGAACCAAATCACTATGAGAGGTTTTGTGAAAAGAATGGAATAATGTGTGCTTCGTTCTGCGTCTATATCAAAATGCGTTGTCTTCATAATGTTCTAATAATTCGTGAATTCAGCGTGCAACTGACTGTTCGTGCCAATTACTGTGTTTGAAGGTGCTAAGGGTTTAGCTTTTGATATGATTCAATATTCTGCACGGAGCAGTTAATATAGATAAGACTTGCATATTGCACAATATTGCAAATTTATGTTTCAGGCCCTGCTTAAATTTCTTGATTCAAATTTTCGTCTTCAACCCTACTGCAGATATTGCAAGAATGATATTAATCAAAAGTTTGGGGTGGATAAGAAAACTTATAAAATAAGTTCTTATATTCCTATTCTGCATTTTTACAAACGGTGTTATGTTTGTTATATGCTATGATTTCACTTATTATAGAAGAATTTCGAATAGTCCAGCACTCTGTCTTACAGACAGATCTAGTTATACACATGATACATCGTAAGTCACGTGTTTCGTCCAACGGTTCTATCTAATTCAATGTCACGTAGTTTTGATGATGTTCGAGCTTGTTACTTTTTTGTTGTCTTTTACGATTGTAAATGGATATAAAAATATAGTTTCTAAAGTGTTATTTACAGTTTTACGTTTCATACACTAGAAATAGTATCAAACGACCTAGTCCAACAATAAATAAATTTATGTTTAGGAATTGTTAATGTTTTGTCTTGGTCTGCTTCATATTTTACTTTTTCAAAACGCATTATAGTTAATTTGTGAATATTGTCCGCCATATGCAGGACGGCTTATCCAGCGGAACGGTGATAACTGAGACGGAGAACGAATGACTTCTACAACATAATTAATTACATTTTTATTCGTCTAGAAACACCAGATGTCATACAGCGAAACAAATGGATGAAATAATTCAGACTATAATCTTGTGTAGCACAAACTGTCGATCAGCTATGTAATTGTAATCATACATGCAACATTTATCCTCTTTTACGATCGTCTGCTGCAGTTCTTGTTTGTCTCCTGATAAAAGAAACAATTACATATGCATGAAAAAAATTATCATACGACACAGGCTTATTTTTTCAGATCAAATCGTCTACTGAATTTGCAAGATTGATGTTCTTGTATCGCGGTCAAGAAACGTGAAGTACATGTAACTTTGCGAATCCTAACACTGTCATAACAACAATGTAAGCAACTTTCATTTAATGGTAACTTACTATGCGCTATTCTTAACAACATCGTATTACTAGGAGCAATACACAACACATTAAATATGTTGATAGGATAGTGAGGTACTCACTATACGTATTTCTTTTCATGTTGTATTTGTTTTCAAATATTTGTGAAGTATGTTTAAATGCGAATACACAATGACGACGTTAGCTTCTGACACTGCTTTAGCTCTGACACTGTTATAGCTTTGTTGCCGAGTAGATGTTGCTGTCACTTCTTTCCAATTGTAGATTGAATTACAAAATGGGGATTTTTGTATTACCGATAGCCGTCCTAGTGATTAATTCGTTTACTGCTGACCCCTTCTTGACCATCTATATTTGACAAGGGACATTCAATGTAAAGAGAAATTAATATATTCGACGCTTGCCGAAGCTTGTTTTACATCAATTGAATACGATGAATGATAAATGATACAGGTCTGTTTTTCTGGGCTACATTGAAAACCGTCAGGGTAGTTCATCGCATTATGTTTTCCGTTGTGTGTTTTATTCTAGCTACAAAAGAAACTGACAAGATGATAAAATATGTTTGCTTTATCCTTCTTCGATTCCATTTCAATCCTGTTTACTGTCTAACTTGCATGACACTGAAATCTTCAATTATATTTGCAAGATGACGAATTGTGAGTGTTTACTATAAAAACACAGTACATTTTAGATGTCAGAATGAACTGTGATACTGTGAAAGTATGATTGCTTTGGTAATAGCAGATAAACGTACGAACATAATGTACCCTTCCCTGTTTAAATGAAAGAATGTTGAAGAAATAATTTTTAACACTTAAACTTAGAAGTCGTATAACATAAAAATTATGTTTTATGAAAACATAGTTGATCGCTTAATGAAATGTCTGCTTCACAATTTCGACAGGGATTCCGCTCCGACGTGTTCAGTTCTTTTCCATTGAATTTTTACTAAAAACAAGACAATCTATATACTTTCAGATATTCTACAAAAGTCCCGAATCAACTTGAACTGTATTCCCAAACAATGTCTACCGTTACAGTTCAGTATAGTACACAAGTCCACAGTTAGTATTATTTCAGTACTACTTTCCACAGAGGCAGACGATCAATGTGTTAACTAAAACATCTGAAAATGATGCAGCTGTTTATCATCATTTGCAGCCAAATATTTGTCATGTATAGTTCCCATTTGTTGACATTACCTATGGTAAGGATACAGTTGAACAATTATATAATGGCTTATTGATTGTAGCTTTAACAGAGAAGCACTGGTTCTGATTATTAGAAAACTCGTCGCCATTGAATCAACTTAAGGATTTAGTATCATATGATATTCATAGAAAATTAAGTCCAAGTCTATAAAGCTGTTGTATGATTCACTATTAGCCAGTTGCATGATTCGTGTATTTATAAAACAGCCCTTTAACTGTTCTTCATAGTGGTATCGCTAATATACTTGCTGAATACACAAGAAATTTTAAAAGAAGCAACAGGAGGTGATTACGGGAGTATGAACGAAAAGTTGACCTGCACCTTTTAAACCACACTAGGCCAATTTATAGCTTACAGTGATATATCTGTAAAAACATCTTGAATTCAATAACAAACATTTAGCACTGAATCAAAATGTTAGAGAAAAAGAATAAAATTGAACGATGGTGTAGAGCTTAAGATGTTTGCCGCTCATCTCGGAGGTTGCAGTGGGAGCACGTGACGCTACATGACGCCAGTACTGGTTTTTCGAGAAAGCAAGCTCGAGAGTGACTCGATAAGCTACAAGCTTTCTTCACAAGCGATCTAAAAAGATAAACTGATATAGCTAAAATAAGAAAACAAATACCTTTCTAAAGTCAAACATTGATATTCCATCTTCATTTGTTTTTTTGTTTTTTTAATTTTTATTTTCATTTCTATCTGCTAATGAGAGAAATTATCATCATTATCATCATCATCATCATAATCGCATCCCTCCGAAAGATTATTCTCGCGATTTGATGATAATTCAATGAAAGTAATTTCGTGTATTTTGCATCATTCATTGTCTTGGCAATTATGCAATATGGCCATTTTAGTAATAACCTTCAATCGTCCTCATAACTACGGAAGCTTATGATGGTCACTAGATTCTGTTTATGTCAACTAGACATGTTTGTGGCAGTATGTTGACTTTGATTGATATTGTTTAGTAATTGTGCTTTATTCCATGAAAAAATAAAACAACTGCTTGAAAGCAATGTGGTTTATTTCCGTAACATGTTAGACGTCAAAAAGTAATTAAAATATTATATCTTGCTAACACAATAACTAAAAAGGCTTTTTCCCAAATCCGACAAATCAAAATCTTATCTGAGGTATATTTGCTGTATTTTAATGAGCTTACAACCAATATTATTATGAAATGACACAAACAATACAAAGTTGCTCATCCACTGAAACTTTTTATTTTCCGTTAAAGATAAAATTTTGACACGCTGAGAAAAAGTTTGTATGAATTTTGATCTCTCTTGATCCCAATAACTGAACGGACTGCAGCAATCTAATAAATTGCCTAATTTGGTCGTAAACCTTGCACAATAATGTTTTCTGGTGGACAATTGATCCCTTCGTGGCTCTGTCCTGTAAGACAGTCGACACATTATTACAATGATGTGTGTAATACAGTTTTTAAATCAAAAAGGAAATCATCGTAAAATCGTTCACCCTTTGACTTTAATTTCCTGTGAAGCCCGACCCACAATGATCAACTACGTTACAATGTAAGAAATTGTATATTGCACGTGATCTAATAATTAACCCTTGGCGTGCCGTTCGAAATTATTACGTAATAAGTAATGTTATACGAACGGATGCGGTATTTAAATACGATTGGAATCGTTTTACATTCCAATCAACATAAAATGAATTTAAAGACGTGTGTTCTTTGATTGACGCTACACGCTATGAAATAGATCAAGTATTAAGCATGGAAAAGGCAATGAAATTGATATAATTGATACAACAAACTGTTTCAGTCTGTAGAATACTGTAATTAAAGCGCTGAAGGCACTGAATTTGCGTGTCTCAAATCAAAGTGGGTTTGATGAGCTCAAACCTACATAAAGCAGAAATTTAAACAAGTATGGAATGTTGCAGACTAACTTTAAAACTGTTTTGCAAAGCAGAGAGAGAAGAGAAAGAGAGTAGGGTTAAGACGGGGTAAGGTGAACATGCCTTAGGACACTACCGCCTTGGCCCTGGTGAGGGTCGAAACCATGACACTCCAATCCTGAGTCAAACACTCTACCCCACCGCGCTATAATATGTATATAATGCGAGATTGACTACCGTCAATACCCAACAAATAATGACCTTTAATTTTGACCGTAAAATAAAAAAGACATCTTATAATCTTAGCAACCAAAGAATAAACGTTAGATATTGATTTTAGTTAGTACCATCAGGGTGACCATAACCTAGACCTACTTAGTAAAATAATAAAGGTCAATTTCTGAATATGAGTAACATTTATACAAAGTTTTCGCGAAAGCCCAATGGTATACCCAAATATTTCCCAGTTTTTTATTCACGGTCATCATGACCTGTAACCCAATCAAACCTAACTGTCATTTATAAGCATCCCTACCAAGAGTGAACTTCTTAAGTCTAAGCTTTGTTTTGTTGATCCAAGGCCGACCTTGACTTCGGTCTAGGAGTGGTCATAAATAGGGTCATAAATAGGGATGGGTATTGCCAGAATTCGTATCGCAATATATATTTCAATATGCGGCATTGCATTGTATCCCTTTTGTAATATATTGAGAATGGATAACTCTTACAAAAATATATTTTGAAGTATTCAAACGTGGGTATAATATTGTAATAAAGTAACAAAGTCATTCATGTTTATTTGCTTATACCTTTTGAGATAGAATAATTTACCGCCTACCGTCCCTCATATTCGTCACATAACAAACTTACAGTAATTTTGAATCGGTCTCTCTCATCAGGATCACATATATCGAGTTCAATGGCTATTCATCACAATATACCTATGCACTAAAAATCAGCATCTGTCATATCTCCAAAGAAATAGAAAAAATATTCTGGTGAGTAAATATAAAACATTTAGCCCAATGACAGTATGATTTGATGAAATTCCACTGCAGCTTGTAGCTATGCATAGCAGAAATTTCAACTAAATGAAACAGGGAGGGAACATCTTTCATAATTGAAGGATAAATGTTCAGATAGTATTTGATTTATGTTTTGGTCTTCCAACAATGACCAACAGCTAGATGGATATTTAAGGAGACAAAAACTGAGATCTAGACAGAAAAAGGAAAACATGAAATCGACTGAACAAATGCTGATTATTGGTCATAAATGACATACATTTTTATAACATTACACCAAGCACTTTTCTGATTTAAGATACAAAGCAGCATTTACTTGCGTGATATTATATGAGAATCAAATCACTGTGAGGAGTGTTGTGAAGAAATTGAATAACATGTGTTTTGTTCTGTGTATGCATTATAATGTGTTGTTTTTGTTATGTTAATTGGTTGATTCTGCGTGCAAGACTGATTGTTCGTGCCGAGCGCTGTGTTTGGTAGTGTTTAGGGTTTAGCTTTTGATATGATTCACTATTCTGCACGGAGCACTTTATGTAGATAAGACTTGTATATTGCATAATGATACCATTTATGTTTCAAACCCTACTTAAATATTTGCATCCAAATTTCTATCCTCAAACCCTCCGCAGATAATCCATGGACTAAGAGTGATTTTAATCAACGGTTTGAGGTGAAAGCTTATACTGGAAGTCCAATATTCCTGACCTGCAAGTCACGATGATTAAATATGTTTCATCCAACAGTTCTTTATAGTTCGGTGTCACGTAGCTTTGAAAAATGTCATAACTGTGGGGTTTTTGGGGGTTTTTTTTGTTTTTTAAATGGATAGAAAGTTTCTAAAATACTGTTCATACTTTTACCACATTTACCAATATGGTTAAACTGTAGCATACAAGCTACAAATGATATAAAACAGCCAAGTCAAACAACAAATGTTTCAGTTAAGAACTTATCGGCTTGTCTTGGTCTGTAGTCAGCTTAATTTTTGACTCTTCAGAAAGCATTATAGTTCTGTAACGCATTAAACTTGTGAAGTTTGTCCGCCGTGTGTGGACTTAAATCCGTCTTATTCAGCGGAACGTTAATAACTGAGCCAGGGAACGAATGACTTCTGCAACATAATTGATGACGCTTTTATTCGTCTGGAAACACCAGATGTCATACAGCGAATGAAATGAATGAAATAATTCAGTACAAAATCCTATGTAGCACAAACTGTCAATCAAATATAAAATTGCAATAATACATGCAACATTTCTCCTCTCTCACGATCGTCTACTGCATTGCTTCTTTGTCCCTAGAAAAAAGAAACATTTTCATATGCATGAAAAGAATTATCTTACGACACTGTTTATTGTTTCAGAAAAAATCGTGTATTGAATAATTATGACTGATTGACAAAATTGATGCTTCGTTTCGGGGCTTGAAAACACAACATTGCAGTTTATTTATACCAATTTATTTTTTAGTTTGATTTCGAAGAAAGCATCCGTAGCTTATTGAATAGCTCCAGATGTCATCACGGTCGCGCGAGAGAAACAGCGATTTTTTATAGCTGCTATTTTTTCAATCCTTGTACTGTAAAGAAATTCAATGTAAAACGGCTTTCATTTAAAGGTTACTTACTATTCACTAGTATTAATAGGACTGATTCGAAACAATATTTTGTTTCATTTAAAATGAGAGAAATTCAACAGATTTATAAAAACGATTCTGTAAAGTGCGCGATCATACATAGAGTAGTTCTATTATATCCATTTATTAACAGAAAGCGTTTGTTTTTCTTCAACGAAGATGAGTTCATACTTATCTATTTTAGCTCAATTATGAAGAAAGCTTGCAGCTTATCGAGTCTTCCAGAAAAGAAACAGCACTGGTGTCATGTGAGGAGGTACGGTGGTGACACCAGTGGGTTCGAGCCCGCAATCTCCGAGATGAGCGGCAGACAACGAAGGTTGTGGGTAAACGTCTCTTTACTGCTCTATTAACAATATTTCCTTCTCGTGTTTTAGGTGTGTGTTATGTAAAGTTGTTTGTGAAACAGTCGTAAGCTTAATCAATTTGATTGATGTGTAGTCGTTAAACATTATCGCACATACGGTAAGTCTATGTTCGTGATTTCTTCGACTGTAAAAGGATACACATATTGTGTTACTGTACTGCAAACAAACCTTTTAATGTTGGTCTATGTCACTGTTGACTCCCATTATTAAAGATGAAAATACGAACTTAGACTGAAAGCTTGTATCCTAATGGAACACGTGTAATAAGCCGTATAAAAATTTGGTTTCTGGTGTATTGCAGAACATTATCATTTTATGCAATAAGAATAGATTACACAGCAGAAACCTGACTACACAACATTTCATGCACTCAACAAAACAGCCTTTTCCGTGGAATTACATGCTGCATATTCTACGGAGACATTCAATCCTTAAAATTAATGAACATTCTACAGAGACAAGGTCTGAGCAAAGAATTACTTCTTAACAATAACATAAATCGTTAAAACAACACACGAAATGATTTCCCCATTCTGTAATAACAATAAAGTAGTGCTGCTTAACAACTATTCTCTTGAGAAAGCATGAAATTCAATCCTGTAAGTTTCTAATTTTTCGTCTGACACTTTGTCAAGGGAATCCTGAATCATATTTCGATAAGATTCTGAAGTATAAGAGCAAAGACGTTGTATTAACTAATGTATTCGAGAAGAATAGACTGGTATCATTTTGCATGTTATACATACGAAACAGAAATTCTCCTGTCCCAGAGGAAATAAATTTGCATTTGCACTATGATAACGGTTTTTTCATCAGATCCGTTGTCTGTTTAACATCGAAAAATAAACCCGTCGTTTGATGAATGCGACCGGAGACATAGATCAAGGAGCGACGCTGTTTCTTTACGTCTCATAAAATAGCATGTAAGCCCGCATGATAATCTGGCTGTAGCAAACGTCTTATTTTCTGAAACCTTTAACACTGTAGGCATCAATATTGTGTTTTCAGAAAGCTGAGACATTAAACTTTACCTGCAGTTGGTAAGAACAACACTTTTAAAGTCCCATTAGCACTTTGGATGCAGACCGAAATAAAGAATGCTATATGTTGAACCGTATATGTCCCGGAACGTATATATGACACGAGAGAAAAAATTCGACCGCATATGTCACACGTGTGATATATTCGGTCGAAAATAGTCTTCGCGTGAAACGTATATGGCACATAATATGTATACGTTTGACTTCGAATTTTATAGGAACACGAAAACGAATATATCACGTGCAGAAAAAGGCAAATAAAAACGAAATGTAACGATGTTTGGGGGGCATCCATATAGGTATATACATGTATATAGGTGTAATGTGGAGAGCCGAAATGCAATGACATGATTATCCAAGAAAGTCCCAGGTAAACGACATGCGATCAACACTTATTGGAACTTAAACACAGAGTAAACTTGATATATCTGCATGGCCGGCTCCTGTGGATCGGTTCCGATCCTCTTCCTGGAATGACTTAAGCAAAAGTATAATTTGTACTTTCATGCACTTTAATATCACAACCTATGAGACATATACGTTTCGGTGTAAACTGTCAAAAATGACCAAACGAATATGTCACATTAAACACGTGTTATATTTACGGTCGAATATATCACACACGTGTGATATATACGTTCCGGGACATATACGGTTCAACAATGCTATTTTTAGATCATGCTTATCATTAAATGACCACATGTTTTAGTGTTGGGCAAAACATTTGAAGTGATAGACACAACACTGTATACACTTTTTATGATAAAGTCACTATGTCAAGTTGAGTGAATTGTCTTTTATTACGATTGAAATAAATGATTTTGAGCTGTTTAAACTGGTAGATAAATCTTTTCTGATTTTCTGAAAAAAACATACCGTAAATGTACCCCTGTTCTAAATTGTAACTATGCAATAATTTTATTTGTTAATTAGTATGAATGTACTTCGCAATTATTTAGCTTCAAAATAGTGATTTCTTCTTAGAAATGCGCACACAGTCATGCCTTGGAGTGCTCACTCGTGAACGAGTTCTTAAAAATGTCCAGTTTAAATTACGTTTCATTGACATAGAAATTACTTCGTCTATATCATTTGTTTTGTTCCACAATAAAGATGAAAAAGAAAGCCATTTAATCGGTCTCACTATGCAAACGGAAAATCTAATTCTAGTTTAATAAAAAAAACGTTTGTTCAAGCTACCATAAGACACCGATGAATTCAAAACAATAAAATTACTGTTATCTCGTGAAGATAATGTATAATTGATTATGATTTGCCGCTAGCTTTCATTCTGGAAACATATTTTAATATGTGCATCAATAACTCGGTATTTAGGATGCGGAAGGTATTGTGTTCGAATCCAATGTCGGAGCCTCGGAGTGTATTGCTGGTAAATAACACTGATGCCGCGTGTGCTTCTGTCAACCTAATAGCGACGAAAAACTCACTGCCTCACTTTCGCGATTGTGCTTATAGATTGTATGTCAAACGAATGTTCGAGGACGATTAAATGAGGGCCTAAGGGTCTGACCGTTGATCATGGTGACAACCTAGCAGCTAAGAAGTTGGTTTCCCAGTGGTCTGACGGCCTTAGGCTGTGTAACTTTGTTCACTTGAAAAGTAGAAAGGAACGAAAGAAGGAGCGAGAGAGAAAGAAAAGGAAATGAACGATAGGTTTTTGCTTAGAAACCTATGGATCGGTATGGAAGCTCGACAGCCAAGCGGTCTGACAGGCAACTTGCGTCCTAACAGTTCAAAAGCCTTGCTTCTACATGGCCTTTACGATTTAGCGTATAGCGGCCTAGATGCTTGGTGGTTTAGCTGTCCGGCGGCCTGAGGGCCGCGTCTTGAAGAAAACAGTGTTCTATGGGATAACGTTACATAAAATATGTGAAAAGATCAATTTATAACGTTATGATACTTAAGTTTTAACAGAAGATGCGAAATAAGTGCATCCTTTGTACCAAAAAGCCTTTGATATTCGAGTAAGCACATCCGTTTTAGCTCGTTTGTACAGCGTGTACATGAAAATGTATCTTTTGCATAAAGCAGCTGTCTTCTTTAAGCGTTTTGGAAGTTGTTGTATAAAAGACAGTGTTTAGAAGATTTTCATGCAGAAGTTATTCATTGTTTACGTGTTCTCGATAAAAAGGTAACCATTGCCTTTTTAAGGATGTTACATTTGAACTTGTGTGTGTTTAATTATCACTGAATTTGAAAGTCACATACATTGTACCTACCTAATAGATGATCCGTCCTAACGACGAAAGAATATTTTCTAGTATGTGGTAGTAAATGAGCAACTTGATTCTATTTCCCTGAAGCCTAGCGGCCTAAAGTTGGCGGCCTGGCGGCCAGAAGTTCGCGGCCTAACGGCCTAAAGTTGGTGGCCAAGCGGCATACAGTTGGCGTCCTAGCGGACTAAAGTTGGTGCTCTGGAAAGGAATTTTCCCTAATTTTAAAGTTGAAAATTGAAGATACTTAATTGGAAATTAAAAATTCGAAGTTAAATAAATTTTCAAACAAAGTGGCACTATTGGGCTTTCGTACATATTTAATGATTGAAATAGGACTTATTCTGCAAAGCAGAAACGTAACAAATTCGGTTTCATTGTAAAAAAACAAGTACATTTGTTGTTAAATATCACAACCGCCTAGCGGCCTAGCAGCATTTATTTAAATTAAGATATGGTAATTTTTTTCATTTTATGATTAATTTTGTAAAGCAGAAACATTTTAAAATACGACTTCATAATAAAAAACCCAAAGTATACTGATATACAGTACATTGGTTTAAACAATATTTTATTGAGAAATCGCATGTTATACATACTTAATATACAACAGCATAAAGGATTGAGTAGAAAGCTCTAGCCTTACTTATAAACTCTCTCCTTAGTACTACTTAGTTAGCTGTAACAGTAGCAAAATCGTTAAGTTTGCAGTAGCAGTTGTTAGCAGTAGCAGCAGCAAAATCTTGAAGTTGGCATTAGCTGTAGCTGGCAGTAGCAGTAGCAAAAACTGTTAGATGTCAAGGGCAGTAGCAAAAGTGGCAGTAGCTGGCAGTAGCAGTAGCAAAAACTTTTAGATGTCAGTGGCAGCAGCTGGCAGTAGCAGTAGCAAAAACCTGAAGTTAGCAGTGGCAGTAGCAGTAGCAAAAATGTGAAGTTAGCGGTAGCAGTAGCTGGCAGTAGCAGTAGCAAAAACTGGTTTGATCAGTTTTCAGTAGACTTGGGGAAAATTCAAAGAGAAAGTAGAAGTAGTAATAATTATTATAGCACCATTTTTTACAGTCATGCAGTTTGTCAAAGTCATGTGTTGCATTGTTGAAAATTTCTAAGAAAAAAAACCTGGCCTAATTCCTAGTGTGGGCATGGTTATTTTCCTCCTATATTTTTTGTTATTATACCAAATTTATATAGCACTCCTTTCATATTATAAATATGTTCAAAAGTGCTTTACAATAAAAACATAAAAAGTATACAATTAGCATAGATAAGACTACTGCATTCTAAAAAGATACAAAACTTAACAAGAGGGCCAAAATGGCCCTATATCGCTCATCTTGGTACAAGTCCACTTTTTTTAGAAAATAGTGTATACAATAGGTTTTCCTATATACGTCTTTGTAAAACAAGTGATCCCCCGGGCAAGGTCAATTTTGACACCAGGGGCATAATTTGAACAAACTTTGAGGAGGTCTACTAGGCAATGCTACATGCCAAATATCTAAGCTCAAGGCCTTGTGGTTTCAGAGAAGATTTTTAAATTTTTTCCTATATAAGCCTATGAAAAACTAAGTGACCACCCCTGCAGGGTCAATTTTGACCCCAGGGGCATAATTTGAACAATCTTGGTAGAGGTGCACTAGACAATGCTACATGCCAAATATCTAAGCTCTAGGCATTGTGGTTTCAGAGAAGAAGATATTTGATGTTTTTCCTATATAAAGCCTAAGCAAAACTAAGTGACCACCCCTGCAGGGTCAATTTTGACCCGGGGGTCATAATTTGAACAATCTTGGTAGAGGTCCAGTAGACAATGCTATATGCCAAATACTTAAGCTGTAGACCTTGTGGTTTCAGAGAAAAAGATTTTTAAAGTTTTTCCTTTTTGTTGCCATAGCAACCAGAGTTCTGCATGGAATGGAATTCTTTGAAAAACTTTGATAGAGCTTCATGCAAGAAACATCCCTTTAAAGTTTCATCAACATTGGCCCAGTGGTTTCAGAGGAGATGTCGTTTG
This sequence comes from Saxidomus purpurata, assembly GCA_022818135.1. Classification (NCBI taxonomy): domain Eukaryota; kingdom Metazoa; phylum Mollusca; class Bivalvia; order Venerida; family Veneridae; genus Saxidomus; species Saxidomus purpurata. Next base: position 10,225,162 of record JAFMSR010000018.1, read on the forward strand.
AAGGAAATGGTGGACGGACAGACAGACAGACAGACGGACGGACGTACTGACGCCGGACGGAATATCATCATAATAGCTCACTCTGGCACTTTGTACCAGGTGAGCTAAAACACTAGCTTAAGTTAAAGTCAGCCTGAAACAGTATATCAAGATAAAACTTACACAGAAAATGTAAGAAAGGAGCATAAAATCCTATTTTATATAGGGGAGATAAGAAAGAAGCTACTGACTTGATTAAAAAGTGTCATGTACTTGTTAATACCTGAAGTTCAGTTTGCATGAACTATTAAAGAGATAGGAATTCAACTGTTTCTTAAAAATGTTCACTGTTCCTATAAGCCCATGCATTATTTCCTGACAAGTCAAGTAAGCACAATATTTTTATTATACATACATTGAATGTGCATGGATGTGGGTGTTGAAAACACAATTTATCAAAGTCTTGGGATATGAGTTGTAACTGTATCTTTAAGACTGCATACATGAAAGCTTACTTTTGCTGCTTCTACAATCAGTGTACAATACTGTGACAAAAAATCTTTAATGAGTATTGTGGTTGACAGTTACAGTCTATGCATGGACAGTGCATGCATATCTACTGTATATTGAAATCAAAGACCATTTGACATGTGTAATGGTTCCAAATGCAAAATGTTAATATTTATGTACTTTCTTGTGTTTTCAAAGATTAAACTGTTTTCATAAAGATAAAGGGCTATAATGATAATCAACATATTGTTACACTCATTTTTTCAGTGCAAGCTCCATGCAGCCAAAATGTTATGCATCACTGTTGTTTGGAAATGCCCAGCAGATTTTAAAACATACCATGCTTAAGGTAAGCATTTGAAACTGTATTCAAAATATGTATAATAAGTTGTGATCATATATGATGTAATTTTAAAATCATCAGTTCACCTAATATTTTAAACTCAGTGTATACAAATATCATTTACATGTTTACATAATAGTACACTGTGTGATGTATCTGTGTCAATAAATTTACAGGCTGTCCCTCTCAAAAACTTCAAGGATATTCCAGTGTTCTCGATTGCATGATGTGACAGAAGGTAAGAGACATTTCTGCAGGATTTGCACATATTTCAAGAAAATGGTTGTAAAAGGGTTCTATTTTGTAAACATTCCAACAATATTTACATTTTGCATGCATACAAAACTATTGTTAAAGGGACATACCCTATAACTGATGTCCAACTAAATAACCCCAAAACATAAATAACAGAATCTTTGGAAGTATTATAACTTTACCTAAAAGTTTTCTATGCATTCCCAGTCATTATTAATAAAATCAGCGGTTTCAAAAAATTCTGCAGTACCATAAACCATTCAATAATCTATGTAGAGTTGTTGTTGTACAATAAATGGGCGGATGCGATTTATTACAGAAAGCCTCTATATTGATTAATTGTGGTAAAATGAGGCATTTTTCGCCATAGGTTCTTCTTTGAAATTGTATTTATTTAACATTTTATGTTCATTGTACACATGATCTATGTTTCGAGAATATAATCTGCTAGATGTAGGCAGTGCGTCTTTAAATATAATAGTAGATATTATCTTTTCATATATTCAAGAAAGCTTATCAAGTCACTTATTGTAACTAAAGATAATGTTCTTTGGCAGGTATGACATGTAAAGGGCAATGAATGGCACATTAATGCAATCTAGTGAATCTGCAGTACAGTTTTAAAGCCACTTGGAAGCTATTACACAATTTTCTTCACCCTGGTCTGTAGAAGGTAGTTTAATTAAACTTATATTATTAATATTTGCATTTTAATTAAATATTACATCAGTAAAGTACCATATAGTAAGCTTACTGGGTGGACAATGGTTGGGGAGTGAAAGTTACAACACTAATATAATTATTTTGAATTTGGTGTTTTCTATGGAAATACTCAAAGTAAAGTCAGGCTTACATTTTTGTTAAATTAAATGTTTTTAGTTTGAAATAGTTTTAAGGACATATACATGTCCAAAAACATTAAAGTCAGTTAATTATGTCATGTATAAAACTAAAAACAAATGCCACTGTGTCATTCATTTAGTAAAACACATTAATTCCAGGTGTGTTAGGAATAGTTCAATCCTTCCAAGATATTGCTTCTACTGTACAGGAGTCTTGAAAACAGTAGGAATGTTCATGGAGTTGTGAACAATTCTGCAAAGGAAACTTCAAACTACATGTACTACCATGACTTTAGAAACACATCAATTCAGAATGACAGTGTTAATACCATTATTAGAACCCTAGTTTTTAAGCTTTGTTTTATATTGACAAATGATAATAATAATTAATGACAATAAAAGCAGAAGAGAATTATAAAGAAGCCTAAAATAAGTAAAAGTTTTTTTTATTCCATGATTTCTACATATTTTTAATATTGATGATTATTTCTCATGCTACTCAGCAAATACAGAATTTCAGCTAAGTGTTTGCTTTCAGAAAAATTGTAGCATATGTTTTTTTTTTATAAAATCTCAGTCTTAATATTTACAAACAGATTTTGAATGGTAAAATATTTTAGGTTATTATACCATTTTACCATCTTCTTAAAAAAATCTTCATTTCAATCATGACCAATCACCTAAACAAAATGACTTGCAAGTCAGAGTCTGAAATCTCACGTCATGACTTCATTTGTTTTGAAAAACAACATATTGCATTTTTAAGCCATATATATGTTTGTTAAGTGAATTATGCCATAAAAATAATGTTTCAAATGTCATTGGTAGGTTTTTAAACAATTTAATTCCAAACTGAAACTTTGATTGGTCAAAACATATAAGCTGTATTTTAAGAAATATATTTTATTGGTTGTTGTTAAATCAGTACTTGGTGTATAAAAAGAAAAAGATCTCATAAGAGATGGATGGAAAAATCGAGATAGATATATATGGATGTTAATGTACAAATAGTTATAGTAATTACGTTGTGAAATTAAAATATTAAGTCATTGTGACTAAATCTAAATGACAATTTTGTGAACTGACTTTGTGAATCAAGTTCTAAGATTTTAAAAACACTTTGTGAGATTTTTATTATTGTTATTGGTGGAAAATTAAAATATGGAAAAGGAACTTTGTGATCTTTATCTCTATTAAAATTGGACATAATAATTAATGCAAGTTGTTCCTTCTGGAATTAGACTGCAACGCCACACACACTTTGACATTATAGCTGCTGATACCACCGTTGAAATACCATCACTGTTCTTTCAGATACTTTACAAAAATCTTTAAGTTCTGTGCTCAGTTTCAAAATGTGTTAGCAGTGGTCAGTTATTACTCAATAAGTGTTCATGTATTCTTAACTGCCCCTTTAGCCAAGAGTTTGTGTAATGCATTTTTTTTATATTCACAATTCTAATACATATAGATTAGTTGTTATTAATAAGGCATACTGTTTGGATAGTATTAAGTCCAAAATATGATTTTACATGTTTCCGTATTATCTGCTGTCGTGTACAAAAATAATCCCATAGATATCATTAAATTATATTGAAGTTATATAGCTTTAGAAACCCATTTTTCCAGTGAAGAACTGTACCTGTGTTACAGACAGGGGTCAAATAATTTAGATGTTTAATTGCTCAAGAATTACTTTCATGTAGTATTTATTGATATTGTACACAGCTGAACATACATGTATATTATTGTAAGAATCTAATCCCTGTGATGATTATGTATAGGCACCAAGACTCTGATAAATTACAATTCAAAACAAGGGATGAGCTATTTCCTCTACATCTCCTAAATAAGATTTCTTCTTCATTGTATATATTGTATGCAACTGATGAAAGAGAATAAACTTTTATAAAAACTACCTAGAATAGATCTTGTAAAAGTTGCATGTTAATGATGTTGTCATTATCAAGGTGACTTTATTTTGGTGATTTTATGACAGCATTCACAATGGCATTTTGTTAGATTTGAAAATACTTTTCCATTATAGTATTCCAAGCACAAATACAGTGTAAAGATTGTTAATATTGTACAGCAGTTTGAAGATCTGCTTATTATGTGTTTACACAATTGTGTCATTGCACACTGTTATTGCAAAATGATTAACTTGTAGAAATATAAATGAAGAAAATTGTCTATTTTTTAAGAAGAGAGTCATTAAATGTTACATATAATTATATGTATATATTGCTGTTTGAAGTTTAGTTTCAATTTAATCAAGCGTTATGAAATGCTCCATAACATATTGTTGGGATGTTTTGATTCCATCAAATTTGACTAAGTTATGGTTTCACTTTTGTGTGCAATTTCTTTTACATTTCAAAATGATTTTTAACAAACCTTGACCAGAAGTAATGTAATATAGAGGTATAGTGAATATTGCTATTTGTCTCTGCTGTTCTCTTAGATTAACAAAGGTGATAAATGACTCTTACATTCTGTTTTACTGCATCAGTAAAGATCCAGTTCTCCTATTTTTAGTGTAGGAATATCATATGGATTTAAAACATGCTTGAAACAAGTTTGCAAAGCTGTACACATTGTCAAAATTTCTTCACTGCAACTTCATAACAAGGAAGTAGGTCAATTGAGGTCACTATCAAGGTCTACCTGGGTAACTGCTGAAATCAGTTTGCTAAACTGAAAATACTGTCAGAATTTCATTGCTTTTGCCTCAAAATAAGACAGACAGATATAAGTGTCAAGGCCATCAATGGTATAAAATTTAAAAAGAAATTGCAAAACATTGTTAAATAAGAAAGTTAAGTGTTTCTTATAATATAGTGGTGTGCAAAACAAAAGACCCAATACTGTCATTTTTGACACATGAGATATTTCTTGAACAAATTTGTTGGACAACTAAACCATGCTATAAAGTAATTATCTAAGTTTTGAGCCGTGCAGATTTTCACAAGAAGATTTCAAAGACTTTCCTATTTTTAACTCTGCCTGCACCGATGTTCAGTCAAGAGAAACTATTTGAATACAATCTGATAGACTTAAATTCTATGATTTGATGAAATTCAATCAAATGGTTCTTTATTAGTTTATTTTAGTTTTTTTTTATAATTTATTTTTGTTCTCATCTTACATTCAAACATGATATTAAATACATTAGTATAGTACAATACGATAACATGAAGGTATTTACTCAGTAATGGTTCTTTTTTAGCAAAAGACTTACAGTTCATTTAGGATAATATGACAGTTATGTACTAGATTTATGTGTACACATATACAAGAGGTGATATACCACGATTTTAACAAAACTATTTGGCCCGAATGAACTGTACAGTAGTTTAGTTTAACAATATTTTATTCATCAAATATCATGTAAGTACAATATATATTACAAAGACAAGGGATCGAGTAGTAAGCTCATAAGCTTTTTTGGGAACTCTTTCCCTAAAGTTGGTATATACTAGATTACAATGACAACAATTAATTGTGAAATTAGTAAACTGTACATAGTACAAATCTAAGATAGACAACTGCTATAAACTTGATGCAATAATTTTGATTGAGTTACTTCCCTTAACACCTGTATATATCAAAATACTGAATACTAATGGTTATATATATAAAACTTAAGACTTCGGAGTTATTTTTTTTATAGAAAAGAAAAGAGGAAAATATCAAAAGATCGAAACAATCCTGGTGGAAAAGTGTGCCTATGGATATGGTGGGGGAATACGGTGTATGAAAGTTTGAAATCTACTTAAAAATAATTTTACTCAATATGTTTACAAATTTGTGTTGGCAAGCACTGCAAATGGTCTCCACATTTTATTAAACGTATCATATTAAATGACTTTATTGCATTTATTTTTTCAGCACGGAATAGTAAAGAAATTTTCTTTTTAGAACGCTCAATACTGGCAGATTTGGACTTAACTTGCAATGATATACATACAACTTTGTAGTCATAAGTATGGTATTCAAAGCAGGCTGGAATGATACATTACCCAACAGAATATCAGTGCATGAGAAATCTGCAATACTCTCATTACATGTTCTATTAATCCATTCCTGAACATTTGTCCAGGAATCTTTTATGATGTCACATTTCCAGAATAAAATTTTAATGTACATGTACAATGGATTCTATTCTTAATTACTGAAGGTACAGAAATTACTATTTGCCCTACCCATTTTCTTTAAGAGACTATTTGTACCCAAGATTCTATGGCTTATCCTGTACTGGACCACTCTAGTTTTGTATCCTTAGCACACTGGAAATGTAATCTATATATATTTCTCCAATTATGATATGGTATGTTAAGGACTTGTGACCATTTATGCTGTGATGTAGGCTGGCAACTTTTACTAGTTACTTTCGGTTCATTAATCCCTTCATGGGGAATATAAAGGTTATCTAAGTATTTATGCAAAGCGAATATTATGTTATTGTATTGCAAAAAATTAGTTATTGCATTATGTATTTCCTGAAATTCTGGAAATGAGTAGGAATTTAGTAGAATAACACTGTTCTTTCACCAGTTCAAAATATTTTGAATCTCTCTTAGCATACCTTCTTAGCCAAGTCAACTTCAAAGCTATATAAAAATTATCTATATCAGTTACCCTAAGTCCTCCATTTTCAAAATCTTGTGTTATTTTACTTCCCTTTTAATTTTATCTGGGCCGTCATTCCACAGAAAATTTTTAAAAAATTCTGCAGGTCTTTTATTATTTATTTTGTAGGGCTAGGAATTTAGAACAATTATTAAGTGATTGATTTTTTAGAATGCTAGTGTCTTTATCACTTTTTTACCAATTGGGGTCAATATTCTTTTTTAGCAGCTGGAAAGAAGTACATGTACCTTAATTTCTCTTATTTTAGCTTTATATTTGATATCAGTAATTTCATCCATTATAACAGTGAAGTTTACTCCGAGTAATTTAAAAACATCATTTTCCCCATATAAACCTTTTAGAACCAATCCATACTGCCTTAGTTTTGTCCACATTAATTTTAAGACCAGATATTTTGTACTAAATTTTAAAACTGTTATACAATGACATTTCTGTACCATCTAACATAATTGTTGTACCATCAGCATATTGAGAAGATGGAATTCAAGTCTATTAATGGATTATTATTGTTCTTCAACAGTAGTTCTAGGATCTTGGCGCATACATGAAAGAGATATATGAAGATAAGGGATCACCTTGACGACAATCTTTATGTATAAATAACCAGTCTAATATGTGATCATAAATAATGACACTGGACTGAACGCTGAATCTAATGCACAAAATTGTCCCCAAAATTAAAGAAGTGAAGCACATTTGAAATACATTTCCAGGAAACAGAATGGAAAGCTGTTTGAAAGTCCTTTTAACTCTGCCTGCACCGCAGTTCAGTCAAGAGGAACTATTTTAATACAATCATATAGAGTTAAATTCTATGATTTGATGAAATTCAATGAAATGGGTCTTTATTAGTTGTTTGAAGCACAATTGTGGACACGGTAGATCCAGTGATCCTAACAGCTGAAAATGAACAGTTTGTGCTCAGAAAAATATATAACAAGACACTGCCATGGAACAGACACTGCATATTAGTCTAGTTCATGTGAGACACTGTTTGTGATATAACAATCAAAATGCAATTTATCATATATACATGTACATGTACATAGGGCTAACAACAAATACAGAAAAAGATATTACATTTACAGTACTTTTGATTTTCCAGAAAGTTCCAAAATTAATTCAACTTGCTATTCATTGACCTTGCAAACGTTTATATGAGAGTTAATTGCTTAAAATTTCACCACCTTTTGCTTCAGTGGCTACTTGGGAGTTACTTTTAAGACTGGATATGAATTGAGCAACCATATGATCCAAGATTTTGATGTAAAATTGAACTAATCAATTAAGTTTTGGCAAAAACACAGCCAAGTTCTGCAGCCATCAACCAAGTTAGCTTAAGAAACAATAAAATTTAAGTTCATTTACTTCAAATCAGTCCTCATTCATTCATAACATTTATTCAAATATGTTTCAAATGCTTCATAAAAACACATGAATATTCTTCAGAAAATGATCAATAAAAAATTTAAATTATTTTTAATTACATTACTTACAATGATACATACTTGCAACTTTTAATAATGTGGGTAATTTACTTTGCAAGCCCCTCTTAAAAATGTATGTAAAAACAGATTATCATTCAAAATCAACAAATATTACAGTGTACAGAAACTGTTACTAAACAGATAGAATGCTTATCCAATGCTATAAATAGCCATAGGGTTTTTTACCATATAGAAATACTTATACTGAGATTATCTATCCTTAAAAATAGCAGCAATGCCAAAATACTTGGCCTAATGCAAATAAGTACCAAAAAACTTCGGATGTCTATTTTTGAGACTGGTCAAGGTACAAACTCAAACTCTTGGAGAGGGAAATTACTTTGAGAAAAACCTGAGGTCTTTTGATGTCTGTCAAAAACACCAATACTAGATTTCATATCAAGAATATTATAAATTAATGATCAGTAAAGATAATAACCCTCCTGGCTGGGGTCATGATTTTAAAAATCTTGATATCATTCACCATGCATTTTTAATCATCACTTTAAATTACCACAGCTGTGCCACCCTTAGTACATTGAAAGTGGCAAAGTGCTTTTCAAAAAGAAAGGACGAGAGATGACTGACCTCAAAAACAATAATTCATTTATCACTATTAATGATCCACTTAAAACTTGGCAACAGCATGAAGAATTTTTTGTGACTTAATCACACAGACTTTGTTCACTTCCTGCAATAAGCTTAAAACTATCATTGCACACTGTCTTTGTATATATTAAAGGTTGTAAAGATGGAAGATTTTGACCGACCTGTCTCCAGTACTGATATGCATCTGAACAAAATTCAACAGCAAATGAACCTTTTACAAATTCTTCTTTTGTTAAAGAAGCAGTTTCAACAATTCTCTGAAGAGTTATGACATCATGTAAAAGCATTGTGTGCATTGTACTGCTCCTTGAGAAAATACTCTGCCAGATACTGCTGAGTACATGATTTAAAAGAGTTAAAAACCTTTCTTGTATCAACAAATCCAGTAACATGATTACAAAATTGTGAATACAACCCCCATATATGTAAAGCATTGGTTAAAATTGGACAATCAAATGATCTGCAGTTATGACCTATAAGCACATTATCTCCTGATTTTGACAAACATTCAATAAAACAATGCCAGGCTCCACAAATACTGAAACTGTTTACAGCACTTTTTCTGTAAAATATCTGGATGCCAACAACATCTATTTTTGTGATTTCACTTGCCCTTTTAGAAATAGGCTTCTTTATTTCTAGGCTTCCTAGGTGTTGAAATTTTCCTGGCCTCTTCTTGCAGCTATCTGTATTATATGCTCTTTTCTTCCTGAAATTCAGTTAGTAAGTATGACAATTCATTACATAACACTGAGATTTTTCACCAAAAATGAAATTGGAGCCAGACTGCCAAAACTGACAACTAGTCAAGTAGATTTTATACTACTGCTAAATATCAGCAAGCTCATCTTTATATCATGTGTTAATGATTCAGTAAAACAGAGAAAAAACATTCACTGAAATAATTAGACATAAACATTTGATGTATATTTAGCTAAAAGATAAGGACAGTTAAGCATTATACTTAGTGTAACTGAACCAGCTGACATGAGACGAAGTATGTGCTTTGATGATATCCATATATCAATACACACTTGGCAGACACACATGATTGTGTCTTTGTAAATACTGCACTTTACATAAAATTGTGTCCATGGTAGTCGTCAATGTTGTCTTAGTTTTAAGTATTCAATACCTATTGGCATAGCCTGTAAACTCTCGAAGACAAAACGTGTTGTATATGACAGCTGTTGATTCTATGGAAATTCAAAGCATGTTTTAACTAGCATAGATACATTAGTACATGTATGTTATTGCTCATGAAAGGATATACATGTAGTAAAATCTACTTTGCTACAGAACTTATCATGTTATAGTGTATAATTGTAACAAGAGCCATGTTAGACATGGCCATTCCCCCACCAAGTGCTCTTTCTATGACCAAGAAATTTGAGGTGAGAGGAATGAATATGGTATAGTTTCTAATTTAATGAAATATTAGTATTTGGCAGTGTATAATAAGACAAGGTAGAGTTATGGTTCTTGGGCATGTACTTCCCATCATTGTGCTCTATCACTGTATTACGTTTCAAGAAATTCCCTTCAGTACTTCTGGGTTATGCACCGGACAAGAAAAATCAAGAAAATGTAACAAAGGGGAGTAATAAAAAATATAAGGCAAGACACAGTTATGGTTCCATGGCACTGCACTTCCCCTTATTGTACTCTATCACTGTATTAAGTTTCAAGTAATTCCCTTCAGTACTTTTGAAGTTATGCACAGGACAAGAAAAAAGAAGAAAATGTAAGAAAGGGGAGTAATAAAAAAATTAGGCAAGATACAGTTATGGTTCTTGGGTACTGCACTTTCCCTTATTATACTCTATCACTGTATTCAGTTTTAAGTAATTCCTTTCAGTACTTTTGAATTTATGCTCCAGACAAGAAAAATCAGGAAAATGTAAGAAAGGGGAATAATTCAAAAAATAAGGCAAGGTAAAGTTATGGTTTTTGGGCACTGCACTACCTCTAAATGTCCTCTGTCTTTGTGTTTCAAGCAATTCCCTTCAGTACTTTTGGAGTTATGCTCCAGACAAAAGTATGACAGATGAATGGACAGACGCACAGACAGAGCCTGTTACTATATCCCCTCGGCCAAGGTGGGGGATAATAAGGCTGCCATACTAGCATCAATTTTAACCTCTGATGCAAATATGATACCTACATCTGTAGTCCTGTAGTCTCAATCAAGATCAAAGAATATCCTGTTGCTGTGAATGGTCTGTAAAGTATTTGCAGAGTGCCTATATACTGCTGCAGGTATTGTTCCTGGTAGATCTTCACCAATTTCAAAAGATAAATTACTCTGGTACATCAGACCCTCATGGAGCTCATTCACTGTTCTCTTTTTATTCCTGAAAAATGAAATTACATTTTCAGGCACATATGGCTGTGTTAAACATCTATGAAAACATATTTTGATATTATGAATTTGTAAATTATTTAAGATCACAGTATGTTACAAGAGGGCTATAATAGTCCTATCTCACTCCTCTGATTACAAGACTGAATTGATTGTAAAGCAAGACATTAACACATACATAAACAGGAATAAAATGGTGATATGATCTTTCATTACTCCAAATTTGAACTAGGTGAAACCATTACAAAATATTTGAACAATTTTCATGAAAGCATTCATTTGATAAATTAAAAGATTATATCTTTCAACCTTTACCTTGTTTCTTTGACATTTAGCTGCTGTAGTCATGGCTATTGCTTTGTGTTTGCTGTTTTGGATGTCATGTAGCACACATAATTTGTGTGTACATGTATATGTGCCTGGAGAAATTCCCAGCATTTTATGAACCTATAAAATATATATAATTATAATGAAAAATTTGCTATCTTCCATCAATGTTACTATATATGACTACAAATGAAAATACTGGTGATCATCTTGCTTTATAATACACAATGTAAAAGATATTTATACTTTCTGATAACAGAAAAAGCTAACACCTTTAGTCACACTTAATAAATATCAACTCCACCAAGAAGAAACTTAAAATATCAATTTATTTATCACTAATATGAAAATGTAAAGAATGCATTATAGTACGTAAAATTTTTACCAAAGTTTCTAAGTTCAACAAGGTTCATAATTTGTAAAATAAATCAGTCAGGAGTTACCTACCTTTGATACCCCTGAACACTATTGGCTAGTTTCAAATCATCCCATGAGTGGTTACTGAAGTATGTGCATGTTCGTACCATGCATGCAAAATTTCCTAAGTCTAACAAGAGCCATAATTTGAATCAAATTCATACAACAGTTATCTAACTTGATAGTCTGACACCCCTGAAGACTTCAATGAAGTTTCAAATCAATCCCATAAGTGGTTTCTGAAATATGAGTATTATAGTACCTTGCATGCAAAACTTTTACCAAACTTTCTAAGTTCAACAAGGGCCATAATTTATAATAAATTCAGTCAGGAGTTATCTAACCTGATTTTTTATGCCCCTTAAGACTATATTGAAGTTCTAAATCAATTCCATGAGTGGTTACTGAGATATGTGCATTATAGTGCTTTGCATGGAAAACTTTAACCAAATTTTCTAAGTCAAACAAGGGTTATAATTTGTACTTAATTCTTACAAGAGTTATTTTACTTGACTGTCTGACACCCCTGAAGACATGAATTAAGTTTCAAATCAATATCATAAGAAGTTACTGCAATATGTCCATGATAGTACCTTGCATGCAAAACTTTAACCAAAGCTGCAATGCCAACGCCAACACACAAGTGACTGTAATAGCTGTACATATTCTTCGAATAGTCCAATTAAAATTTTTTTTACAGTTAAAACATTTGATGATATAAGATCTGGAAAAATATTATCCATTGCAAAGTCAAACCTTAGTTTTAAAACAAGAGGGCCATGATTGCCCTACATCGCTCACCCGAGTACCATTGCCCTAAACGCTATTTTCACAACATTTTTAAGATAAATGTGATATGCATCAACAAACCCAAAAATAAAGAAAAGAAAATTCAAATCATAAATAGTAAAAGATATCAAACAACCAAACAACAGATAATACATTTCTTACTAACTATTCACTTGAAGAACATACTTGTGGCCCATATTTTTCTGTGCTACACCAGATGAAACCCTATAATTGAGACTTGGAGAGCCAGAATAATAGTGATATGTTGGAGCTTTTGAGGCAATTAACATATTCATGCTCTCAGTTGCTTGTGTGCTTCCAAGACAAGTGAGTTTATCAGGATGTTTGTTGTAGCTGTTAAACAAGCTCTCTAAAGCATCTTGAAGTGCTGAGCTACAAAGAGATCTACCAAACGGCAAAGATTTGTGTTTGGCATATTTGTTTTTTAACATTTCATACCTTGATATCTGACATTTCAAACAGGTGCTTACTGTGTGCATCTAGCCCATCAGAAATTCCTTATCGGTCACCCTTGTTTTGGGCTAGGATGTATGTAAAATTCCTCTGAACTGATGAAATTTCTTTAGTTGTGAGAGAATGGTGCTGTTTTTGCAGAGTGTAAAGTGATCCAGTCAAAGTCTTTATTACATGGTTTTTGTCTGATTTTTTGTTTATATTTTTGTTTACTTTTGCTTTAACCATGGCTATAGTAGAAGCATCATCATCACCTGTAATTGAAGTAACACTGATGCCTTTCTTGGATACATCAGCTACCATCTCTGTGACCATATCTGGCACCATCTCTTTGGCTGGACCTGTCCAGTTTCTCCTACAGTCATGACTTGGTGGAACGTCATTGACTTAACAAGTCTTACAATGTTTGGAACGTACTGTGAACCCAACTTTTTTTCCCTGTTTGCGAACCAACCATAGTACAGTGACCTGAAAATTATTATACATTGTATTTAAAAACAAGATGACCATCACGGCCCTATATTGCTAAACTGAGTATCATTACTGCAGTACACTTACATAAGGTCACTAGGTGCTAGGGAAAGTCACTGGTTGCTATAGGAACTCATTGGAAACAAAGTTTCTCCTTTTATTCTATATGAAGACAAGGGACCCCTCCAGGCAGGCATGCTCAATTTTTTTCCCCCAGGCATGATTTGAACAAACTTGTGAGAGGACCATTAGAAAATGTCACATACCAAATATTTAAGCTCTAGTCATTGTGGTTTTTGTGGAAAAAAATTTCCTAACTCAAGCAGAGTCAATTGTGGCCCCCAGAGCCTGATTTGAACAAACTTTGAAGAGGTCCAAAAACTAGACACTAATACACTCAATGTCTAAGCTCTAGACCTTGTGGTTTAAAAGGAGAAGATTTCTGAAGGTTTCCCTATACATGTCTAGGTAAAAGAGTTGCCCCTGGGCAGGCCAATATTTACCCCAACAAACTTTGTACAAATTTTTCCTATATAATCTTATGTAAAATCAAGTGATACCCTCAATAGGTAAAGCACGAGACTTGTAATCTCGGGGTTGTTGGTTCGATTCCCAGGGCTGACCAACTAAAATTACTAACAGTCTTTCGGATGAGACTTTAAAACCGAGGTCCCAAGTATGGGTGAATGCCTGGCATGATAAAGAACCAGGGGTGTCTCTGGAATTGGGACGCCTTCTGTATCTTGCACTATCTCCCGAAAACCTAAAATAACTAAACTCTTCTGTGGGCGTTGGTCATATGGGAAACCGGTACCAACGATAAAACCCTAATATACCATACAAAGTGATACCCTTGGCAGGGTTAATTTTGACCAAGGTGTCATAATTTTAATAATCTTGATAGCAGTTCTCTAGGCAATATTACATGCTAAATATCTAAGCTCCAGGCACTGTGATTTCAGAGAAGATTTTTAAAGTTTTCATATTTGCTGCCATAGCAACCAGGATTTTGCATGCAATGAAATTCTTTAAACCTTTCTTCATGCATTGAGCATTCCTGCCAAGTTTCATCAATATTGGCCAAGTGGATTCAGAGAACATGTCTTTTGAAACAAAATGTTAACAAACAGACAATGGACAATCATCCAGCCTTAAAGCTCATACTGGCACTTACATGATATTGAATTTGGTCAACAGTAGCTATATGTGTAAGACCCACAGTCTGTCAGAATTACTGTATTTGAAATGCATTCAATTTGCTATTATAATTATGTTTTATCATACTTTCTGTATACATGTAAGGCAAACAATCTTATACTGTATTTTACACACCAAGTAGAAATCTTCAGATGGCAATGTGAACCAAAGCCTTACCAGGTTAATAAGGTGTTCTATTCACCTTGAGAAGAGTCAATAATTGTGTAAAATAAAATGACATTTTATGGTATATAGGTTTTAAATATAAAGCAAGACTTCAAACTGATGCTACCCAGCAATACTTTTTTCACATCTTAGACACTTATGACACTGAGCTTTGACCATTATTACCCACATATAAACAACTAAACTTCATAAGTAGCTGTCTGTTTATTACCTGACAAACTGTCATAGTACTTGCAACTCTTAGCTTCTGCCAACCAGCATCAACACTAACTTCAATATCTTTTGACCTACACGAAAAAAAAGAATAAAGTTACAAAAATGAGTGAAAAAAAAAATTCATACTACAGGGATTTGTTTTACTGCTGTGTTGAAGAGAAATGTCTGACAATATAGAATTTTACTTTTTTATAACACAACCTATAACTGAAATTAATCTAGTCTACAACTGAAGTATGTCTGCTATAAAACTGAAGTAGGTCTGGTCTATAACTGAAGTTGATCTGGTCTATAACTGAAATAGGGCTGGTCTATAATTGAAGTAGATATGGTCTATAAGACTATAACTGAAGTAGATCTGGTCTACAACTGAAATAGATCTGGTCTATAATTGAAGTAGGTCTAATCTATAACTGAAGTAGATCTGGTCTATAACTGATGTAAATGAGTATAAAGATTGGAAGACATTAAATTGGAGTGAATTCTTTAAATTGCACACTTAATTGTTATTTATCAATGTGTTTATATACCCTTGCAACCAAACTTCATTTTGTAAACTTATGTCCACTGATCCCCTGCTCTTTGTTTCTTTCTTTTATTCTGGAATGGAACATTTTGAAACTATGATCATCAAAAATAAATAATTAACTGAAATTGATCTAAAATCATGAACAATTAAGATAAAACTATTTTGTAAAACTGAAAATCATTGCATATATATGATATTATATTAAATTGCTTGCCCATTAACTATGCTAATTCCTCATGTTCACACATTCATCCTGTGTTTACATATACTAACAAATTTACCTTCTGTTGAGCATGGTATGGTTAACTGGGGGTATGTTGAGACAACCTAAAATACTGTTCAGCTGCCTTTCACCCACTCCACTGTGCAGAATCGCTGAAATACAATTAGCTCTGTTTGTAATTGATATGTACTGGAAGTAACATTACTCAAAAGCATAGCTGTTGCTGTTCTGTTATTTCTGTAGCTGAATATCAACAGACCTAATTTCATTCACTAGTATGGGTAAGTAGATACCAGTATGTCTTTCTTAAATGATGATGACAGGAATTCCTTGTGTGGGATTCAGTCACAGAGGAGTTGTGATAGGAAAATTTTACAGTTTAATCCTGCTAAAAATTATCAAAAGGGGGAAGTGTAGCATTATAGAACCTTTCCAAAGTAATGGTAAATATTACACATACAATTTATCACACCGACAAAGAAGCCAGGCATGTTTGAAACAAAATATTTAGCACAATTCTGATTAAAATTTAAAGTGAGAATTCAAATATATTGTACTAGATGCCTTCCATATCACTACAGCATGAAAGATGCAGTTTGCATTGTGACAGACTAAACAATCTCTTTAATTTTCTTCATGATAATAAACTACTCTTTCTCTTTCCACCTATTTTGACATCACATTCTTCATCAAGTTTAATTTCTACATTTGGAACACTTCGGACAGACAGCTTTTTTTGCAACGTCAGACTTAAAAAATTGACCAATTTGCTGAAAGAGATACCACAGTTGTGCGACATTTAGACCTGGAAAAGTTTTAGTCTCGGGCATTAAATCATTTGGAGACATTTGCATCAGTACATTTACCTTGACTTTTTCAGAATCAAAATATTCTTTGTAGGTTGCAACATCTGGCTCAGTTAAGCAGATACAAAAAATTATGGTATTTGAAAAGTACTGTACAGGTTTGAAATAACTTTGAAGAAATGATTCCCAATTGTAAAACAAACAGGTTTTTTACTACCAATTTTTTACTATCAATTTCTGCATTTTGTGTCCACCTGAAGATGACTCTCTGACATTATCTGCAACCTGTTCCATGGTCTCTGCATATGAATCCCCCCACTTAACTTTCCACACCAGGGGCAAATTTGGTGTGATCAGTCACCAGCATGCTCAATTCAATACTCTGATTAAACCTTAAGAAATTTTAAACAAGTCAGTTACATGTAGTTTACACTATCTTATCAGCATTTTGATTCAATAACAAGAGTTTTTAAGTGAGTATAAAATCAAAGCGCTGTGAGCGCTGAAAGCCTGGGGGCTATAGGTTAACTCCCCGAAAAACAACTTTTCACCTACGTGTTCTAGCTGCGTTGAATCTTACCTAAAGCGCGGGTCGAAATGTGCAGAGGACGAAATTCAATATATGACACAGAATGAATGATTCACAAATATATGGGTGACAGGGAAGTTTGTTTTATTATGAAATGTACGTTAAATGAAAAATAATCACATAGTCAACATTATAAAATGTTTAAGCCAGTACAAATAATTCGATCTGCGCTTTGTACATCTTCAAGCGATATGATCTGATGATGTGGATCGAAAATTATTGTGTACCAATGACAAGACCTTAAAACAGAAATAAACAAAGCAATACCAGCAATGAAATATAAATACAGTACTGTACAATGTGTATAACAGAGAAAACCAAAAATGATTCTGGGTTACCTTGTAGTTGTAATCAGTGAAACCGTTCACTGGGCCTCGACATGCAGCGTCCTCGATAAATGGCGGGTGAATTTGATCACGTTAGTTCCTTCTCGGGAATGTACGTAAATTATATCTTTTTTTAGAGACATTTATTTTTAGGTAAATATATATGTTATCGTTCGTAAATAATAAAGTTGTCAATGAAATAACATCGGAAATTTGAAAATCAAACTACAAACTCTTATATCGAGCTTCGTACGTTTTCGTAAATTTCCGTAAATATCCGTACTTTTCCGTGATATGCATATGATTATCTTCCGTAATCAGCTAACAGCGTATTAATTTCTAAAACAGAAAAAAATGTGTAATGCAGCCCGTAAGCTATATACCTTCCTGCAGTCGTTTGAAGTTTTATGTACTATTTTTATTTGTAACATGTTCTTATCATATGCGGCATTCAAACAGAAGATTGATCTGGTCTGTCTTGCACTACTTTCGCATAGCGCATGTTTACAGTTGTTATTCGCACATAGCACGGCTAAAATTCTTGCAGGGTTTGAAATGTGGTATACTAACTTAGGCCTTGGGGACTTTCAGTCCCCAGGCCAAAAACCTTTGCAGCAACAAACTGATATAACATTTTTTTAATTTACATTGTACTACACAGTTTTAAGGTATCAAAATTGAAATTGTACATGTAGCATGGACTTTTCTAAAAGAAGCTTACTTAATAACTTTAGAGAAATATCTGTTTGATGCACTTTGATAATTCAATGTAATATGTCTTCACTGAGACAGTAAAATGTCTACATTTCTAGTTCATCTTAACTAAACAATTGGGCACCAAGTTATAAAGTTTGAACACCTGTGTAGAGTAATCATAGTCTACACTTTGTGCTACTCTGTTCACTTTCAATTTTCATCATGCTTGCTAGATGTACAATACTAGTTTGTACAGATCAAACAAAGAAACTTGTTTGATCCATAAATGTATGTACATTGTATGTTGTGTCTTCAGAATTTCAATACACTTGTGATAGGTATATAATTAAGGCATATGAATTGAACAAAATATTTACTCTGAAATTCTTTTGACATAAAACAGAAAATGTTACCTGTTAATGTGCACCATACTACAGACCAGACTACCAAATTATTCTTGTTTGTCAGGCAGCATTATCAAAATGTATCTAAACACAAATAATTAAATAAAACAAAAATATAAGGAAAAAGCACTTAATTTTGAAATGTAACTCCTAATTTACATATTGTTAACATGATAGAATAACTTATTAATGAAGGTCAATCATCTTTGTTTTTCCTACATTTTTTGTAAAAGTATGTTCAAATCTTATGAACAAATGGCCTGTATTCATCAGTTAGAGACAATTCAGTTTTTTCATGAGAATAAATGCTTTCACTTTGCAAAACATTAAAACTCTAATAATAAGTTCTCACAAAAATTTAGTTTTTATTACAAAAACACTGTAAGGGTATATGAAGTCCCTACAGATTGTCAAAACTGAATACATGTTGTGGAGGTTAACCACTCACTTGTGTGAACAAGTTGCCTATATATTTCATTAAGCATTAAAATGTTTGATTAATGAAATCTAACCCTTTGTGTAAATCTGCATTAAAGGAACACATTTAACATAGTTACAACAATATCTGTATTTGACAACCTTACCATGTTTCTCTCCTATATATGCCAAAGAATTTCAAATAATGGTGAGACATTGACACCATACTTTCTGTGCCTTTCCCAGTGCACTGGCTTTCATCAATCAGGTAAAATGTCTGTTTACCTGCAAGAGTTTTAAAAACAAACTACAAAAATATAAAACAGAGTACATTTTGCTCTCACTCTACAAAACATATGAGCACTTAGTATGTCTTCATAATTAATTTATAGCACTAAATATATGCAATATAGCATTCCTTACATAACTAAATCTTATATTAACTGTTATTTTGTTTTAATAAATAGAAAAAATATAGGCATTTATTATTCCTGTCCACAGTACCTGATCCTTCAGCACATACACCAAACACATGACACTTCCATGGTGTCCTGAAATAGCTTGTTTCTACTTGTTGTGAATGATGTTGATAATGCACCTGCTGCGGATAATCCCAAGATTAGTGGTACTGCACATCGAAGGAGCATGGTGGGCTGCCTGAAACAGAAGAAACATATTAAGAAGTGGTATCATAATCAGTTAACTTTAGTAACTGTCAAATCAATCTGGTGATAGTTCATGTGCAGGCATATAGGACAACTTACCAATTGAGTTATTCAATCCCTAAACAAATGACCAACTAGCAATGACACAAAAATACAGAATTATTTAATACTGTTTATGATATTCATCACACAACCATTGCAGTAGATCACTGTAGTTGAACTGTGCTTATATATAGTGTTAACCAGTACCTATATAAAGAGATTATAACATGTTACTTTAGTAACTTCAAAAGTTCCCCTACTAAATATAGAGCAAAATGTGCTCATATTTTACTTCATCTTAACTGTATATGTCAGAGTAAAAAGTGATTCTGAAGATATAACAGAAATGTAATCATCTCATTTTAAAATGTATCACACCTTCAACTGGATTTGAATGCTTTCTTGCATCTGTTCCCTATAATGATTCCTTTGACCCTGTGAGCTTTGTTTTATGGTTAGCATACTATTTAAGCAGTTCCTGTTTATCAATCTCAGTCAGTTTTCCAGACTGGCTGAAGGAAGTACTGTATTTCTGACACTAGTCGCATAAACGAGTAGATGGTTTTGAAATATGTATATGAGGGCACAATTCATCCCATATGTTTCTGAATGTTTTCAAACAGACTACTCTAAACTCATTTTCTCAGCACTATATCATTGTATAGGCTATATTTGTCTGCTACTTTTTTGTCCGATGGTAAAAGAAGAACAGTTTTTTGGGGTACATTGGGAAGACATCCGGGCAAAGGCAAAGCAATTTAAGTTGCATATTTTGTGATATTTTTTTAATTTGATTTCTTTGAGCAAATGTCAAGCTGTGTGAAGAAGGCTTAGATTTATTGCCATGTTCACATGGAATAACACCAGTAGTATCTAATGATTTTGATATCCTGCCTAGAGTGTTCTTGGAAATACTGTGAGCGAAACAAAATAAAACGATGTTCTGCATACTGTTATGCCCATAAAATAATACTCTTAGGAAGCTCTATCACACAATTTTGCTTTTTTCCGTTGCCTGGTTATTAACAGCATAATGCCTATAACAAAAAAGAAGAAATTTAACAACAATATCTCTCTCCTCTACTGCCATCTCCATACACCTTTGATGGTATGTAGTAAGTTCATTAAATTCTAAAATGTTTGAACATGCAGCACCATGAAATTCACTACAACCATGGGTGTCGTTCTTAACTCTTGATTTTGTATGATCCTCCAGTACATCAATATCTCTCTGTTCCACCTGCACAAAAATAGCAGCATCCTCATCATCAGAATCAATATGCTCATCATCTATATCATGATCTATATCCTAATTATTCTTTATATAAATATCATCATCTACCAGTATATCATCATGCATATTATCATTAAAATCTTGATTGTGCACAGAAAAGAAATTTAAAGTGTTTACATCATTTTCATAAGTTGTATACTTTCTGGATGTAAAATAACAGCCAAGTTTAGTTCTTGTAAAAAGTCTGGGTCCTGGTCAGAAAATGCTTAAGGGAATTGTTTTGGATTGAGAAAGTTCATTCTGAGTCGTATAAAATTAATCTGCAGTAGACCTGTATTAAATTTATATGACAGCAAAAACTTGGTTGCTATCAACAAACCGTGGCTAAAAATGATTCTTCGATTTCGATGCCATTTTACTTCCGGGTCCAATTACTCAGAGAAGATGCTCTAATTATTGCATACGTATAAAAAATATGAATACTTACACAATTCGGAAGTGATATCAACACAAGGGTTGATATTACACACATAAACGCTTTCAATTTACTTAAAAAGGAAAATAATTCATCACACTTTGCACGGTGGAAATACATCGTTACTCGACAGAAAAATCAATAGCTTGTGATATTTAAGATGTCATAGGTTGTATAGCTGTTCAAAATGATGACATCATTTTATAAAGTTTACTGATCAATTTTTACAAGCAGGTGTGTCCAAAATTCAAGTGAAAAAATGGCGTTTGTTAATCTCGCGTTTTCTGGATAACGACGTCAACGTCCAGACGCCCCAGAATAGCATTTCACGCCACAATTATAAATATTTGTAGACTTAAAGCTTCATTTAAAATGAATATCATAATAATTTATTTAACATGGTTAAGGAAATTTTGCATGTAACTGTGCGTATCTGAAGTCTAATTTGTTGCAGCCATAAAACATAACACGCGCCAAGATCAGCAGGTACCTCCGCATTTGGTACAATATGGAAGAACAGTTGTCGTGCAGGACATATTATAGGACGTGTTTACACTTATCATGACCTGTTCGCATAAAGTATTACATGTACTAGTATAGCGCTGTAACACCGGATACAGCTGCATTTGAATACAGCTTCCGGGAGAGCTGTATTCGGTGCGCATTAACGAATACAGCTCCCCGGAGAGCTGTATTCGGCGCGCATTAACGAATACAGCTCCCCTAATAAAATGGGAGCTGTATTCGGGGTTGTTGTACTTTTTTTTTCGAATAGAGGTCCCCAGTGACCCGATGCAACATAGACGTGTATTTAAGGCGTATCATTATGGCACAGAATTTATTATAGAATAAAAAGGATCCATCTTGCTATTCAGGATGCAGTACTTAGCGCTGGGATGTTTTTTTGTCCGTTTGTGTTGGACGGACGTTGGAACGATACGTAGAAGTTTTATGACTTTTTTGTTGGTAATGAAGAATTAATTTCTTTCAATCAACCTACATTTTTTCATACATGACTGTTGCACATCGTACTTCATTTCATTCATAAATTATTGACAGAATAAAGCACATTCACACTAGGGCGTAATGCCCGACAGACGGAATGATACATTGTAAGACAACATACAGTAACACAACACACAGATGTTCGGACAGATGGACCCAGGCTTTCAAACTACAACTTGGTCATTGACGTAAAAGTTTTCGGAACGGCCAAGCTTCTTGCTAAAGTGGAGACATAAATTCATTTTGCCAAAACACATATCACCACGTACTCAGACTTCTGTTATTTTATCCGTTTTAGCATCCGTTTGATCAAACATAGGGAGCTCTATTCGAATGTGCATATGCTTTGGTTCGAATACAGCTCCGCTACACCAAGGGAGCTGTATTCGTTAATGTGTACCGAATACAGCTCCCCGGGGAGCTGTATTCGAAAGGAGCTATATCCGGTGTTACATAGCACTCTTTTCGTTTATTATTTGTTTTCCTTGCTTTCTTTCTATTTGTGTATTCTTACATACATATTAATTTGGTGATTTTGTGTCAACATCTGATATATCGCCCGAATCTCCTTGTCACATCACTCAGGCTTTTCGTTTCTTTTACAAATCTATAACTTCTATTGATTTAAGAATCTCGTAATTTCTTTGGCTTTCCATCAAAGAACACGGTGTTTTACGTGTCTGACATATCCGCAATCCTTTTAAAAATGAGAAATTATAATTCAATCATTGTTTTGAACAAAAAGTTTAGGTATTCTTTTCTTTATGATAATTTGTATAAAGCTCATTGGAGAGACAGAGACAGAGAGACACAGACACAGACACATTTTTAAATATGGATCGAACTATCAACATGACTTGCTTCGGAAAATAATTTACAATATTAGAATTTTATATTTTGACAAGAAACGTAATGTGTATGCCAATTTCGGCCTTTTTTATAAAGTTACATGGGTACTTCAGATACCCATCTTTACAATTCTTTTACATTTTTGGTGCTTCTTCTTATGAAAGGTCCATTACCAACACCAAATTGAATTTTCTTTTAAATCTGGAATAGTAACAGGGAAATACAGTTTGAAACTTTACAATTGCCGTGGATTAATTCCCTATTTGAAATACTGCTGCAGAAAAACGAATGAAAAAGAAGAGGAGCGTACTCATAGAAAAAAGTACTGCGCTTTAATATAACATGTATTTTCCGAAATTAATTTCAAAAGGGGGTACTTGGATTTATTTCACGGTTTCCTAACAATGCAGTTTCAAAGTTTAAGAATGAATCCGAGTGCTCCTTGCTTATAGCAAGACTTCTATTAGTACTTAGATACTGATAACTATGGTTGCGTATTTCTGCATACACTTAGCCCGCTAATTTCCAAGGACATTTCGTCAAATTATGTGTTAGTAAGTGTTTGCATAGAAATACAAGGTTTCGCGAAAAGTTTTTGAAAATTCTATATTAAGTAACCTGAAACGTAATTATTTTCATGCAAACAGCGCTTTTTCATGAAACAATGTACATGTATTATGTCGCGAAAAATAGCACAGTCTTTACCTAGCTGGACTTTCCTTCGTAAATGAGAGTTTCTTATACTCCCTGAATGGCGGGGGGGGAGGGGGGGTACATAGTTGCCGATTGTGCGTCTGCCCGTCTGTCTCGCACATGTTTCCGGTGTATTTCCCAACTATAATTAGTTAGATAGCGATTAAAAAACATGATAAATTAAACAAATATTACATATTACAGAAATAAAAAACTTATTGCATCGGTTCGCTAACGCTCGCTCCCTGCCTCCCTCGCTCCCTCCCTCGCAATAAATTTGTTTATTCCTGTAATATAGACGTATAACTTTTACTTAGTAGCTCTAATTTTACGTAGAAAGATGTTGTACCGACTTAGGTGACCTTTATTTGTTTAAAAAATAAGAAAGGCTTTCTGGCATATTTTTTAATGAAGAAATTAGTAGAATACTAAAGAAAGTTATATGTCAACATTAATTTGAAGTCAATAAAATTCATGGTTCTGTAATTCTATCAGTAAATCTATTTGGTCTATATCTGAAAAATGAATGCGATCCTGGGACTTCAGTATGAAAATACCTGTACTCATTGATTCTACCGGGAGATAGGAAACTAAATAGTTTTTGTATCTTTTAAAGAAGTAGTGTTATGTGTTTTCTTTTTTCCGGTTTTCAGACTGCACAAATCTATTTTAACGAACCGGCGGAACGGTCCGGTATATTAATTAAGCAAAAGCTAAAGGGGAGCGATGGTGTTGAGGTTAAGGTGACGGCCGCTCATCCCGGAGGTTGCGTGTTCGAGCCCCACTGGGGTCACGACCGTACTTCCTCATATGGCACCAGTACTGGTTCTTTGCGCACGAGTATGGCTTCAGTGCTCTTGCTGAATACTTTTGTATTCTCATTGATTGTTTGTAAGTCCGCCAACCCTGGGAGTTCTGCCTGGGCGAACTTGCTAAGACGTCCTAACAGGTGCAGGTTGAAGATAGAGAGATGCAGATACAAGAAATTTGAGAACCTCACCCTAGCCCTAGCTCTTTAACGAATAAACCCCTTGGTTCTTTTCTACGTGCCCGGTGTATAGTACCGATACACGTGACACTACCTCTGGGTTTTTGGATGGGTTGGACTCACCGGCAACTGAGAAATTGCAAATTGCGAACTGATAACTAGTCAGTTGTCTGCGAATCGAAATGCGAACTGCAAACCAACTTACGGGTATATAATGGCAATGACTACCAATAAATTAGCATGGCGCACATTAAGAGAATCATGTATCTTTTGTTATTTGTTCTGTTTTCAAACAGAAAAGGGTTTCTGGAATCTCCAGTGTCTCGTCCGGGATTCTAACCAGGGACCTCCGGATTGATAGTCCAGAGCGTTCAGCACTCGATCATCGCGCCACCCATTCTTCATACATACTTCTCACACAAGTTAAAACAGAACTGTCTTCAGCATTCAATAGAGTATGAAATTTTTCGAAAGTGAAATAAATTATTAATATCTAAATCAATGTAAACCAAAAAATAGACTTGCTTACCCACTTCTAAGTCATAGTTATATCCATATCATCCTATTTCACTTGAACGGGCAATATTTTTATAGTTGTGACACGCCCATTTAATATCGCGCTGGCTTCAACGACTAATTTACTATAACTATATTAACTATACGAGTAGACTTTTCTTGCTAAAGTAATATACACATTTTACATTTTCTATACGTGTATTGAGCAATAGTTAACAAAAATCTACCCCTAAAGTTTAGGTCATATGCATTACAATATGTTGTTTCCGTACATGTACGTCCCGGTAAAATGGCGTAATTTAAAATTACTACGCCAGGAGATAGAAGTACAAAATAGTGCACATATTGAGCATCGGAAAATATTATGTGTATGTTTTGTAAATTAAATTTATTTAAAAAATGGGTGGAAAAGCAAATGTAGGAAAATGTTAGAAAAAAAAGATGAACTATGTGTGAGTGCAAGATATTGAGTATAATTATTAGCGAAAGTAGTTCGTGTCATAAAAAAAAAAGTTTCGGAGTTTCGAATCCGTACAGGGTCGGTATAAGGAAATATTATAAATAAGAGACTTATTAAATATGTTTAATAT
Organism: Saxidomus purpurata; assembly: GCA_022818135.1. Lineage (NCBI taxonomy): Eukaryota > Metazoa > Mollusca > Bivalvia > Venerida > Veneridae > Saxidomus > Saxidomus purpurata. Next base: position 10,251,326 of record JAFMSR010000018.1, read on the forward strand.
ATGGTTCATATTTTCCATATTGCTGAAATAGAATGAGATATTTCTGTAGTAGAAACTTGAATTCGAATACATTTATTTCCTTAATAATTTAGGTATGCTTAATACATTTACGCTTACTTACATTAAACGGTGTTCTGTCAGTGCGGCTACCCAAACTCTCAACGCGTGCCGAAATGCATTGATTTCTATTTTGCAGAATCATCCTAGTCTGACATAATAGCAAAATGTATAATATAAATGTTATTCGAGAAAGCGGCCTGAAACACGCACACAATACTGGTCGCAATCATACAGTGTTTATTTACTTCAATGCTCCCTATCCATCCATCCATCCATCCATCCATCCATCCATCCATCCATCCATCCCCCTACCCACGCACCCACCAATACCATACCATACCATGCCATGCCATGCCATGCCATGCCATACATACATACATACATACATACATACATACATACATACATACATACATACATACATACATACATACTCGCTGCAATTGGAGCATTATGGCAGGTAAATAAGTGGCCAATTACTTTGATCAGTCAATCTTAGAATATGATAGTATCGACACTTAGAAAATTACATGGGTATGTTCATACTTTGTACTTTTTATGAATTCTTAATGTCAATACCCCCGATCAGTTCAACCTGGACAATTTTGCCTAGTCTCGACACTTTAAAGACTAATTAGGCATTTTTCGACCAAGTACTTTTATAAGACCAAGTACTTTTATAAATACCTACGTAGAGTTTAACTTCAAATAATTTAATACTT
>JAFMSR010000018.1:10252607-10405107 GCA_022818135.1 Saxidomus purpurata
ACAATTTCATTTTACGTTTTAGTTCTGGTAAAACCATTACTACATGCACCCCCGAAGCAGACGACACCTATGAAGTATGACTTGCTTATCAATTCTTACATGAATAGCGGCTCGCGCTTTACTGGACAGCTATTTGGTTTCAGGTAGGTATAAAATGCGTGCATGTGTTCTTCTGTATGTTCATATCTTTCACTGCAGCGTACGTTCGTCCGCCTGTACGCATACTTTTCTGTCTACCTGTCTGTCTGTCTGATTTTGTAAGCCTGCACAACTGTTTCCAACATGAACGCTGTAATAAAACTATCTTTCAACTAAAATTAACTGGTCCAGTGTAGAAATTGTAAATACTTGTTACACAGAAAACTATCCATGGCAACATTTTAAATTTGTTCATCCTATCAGATAGTCTGTTCCTTATATCCATATTTTCGCTATATCCTGAGTCGTTATATACGGAGTTTACTGTAGTGGCATTGTTTGTCTTCAATGCCTTTTTGAATACAAAAGTATCATAACATGTATGAAATTCAGCAAGCTCATGTTTACTAGGACTTCATCATTTTACTATGACTTCCTCCACTTCGTCGACTTCATCATTTTACTACAAGTAATGACGTCATCCTTTTTGCTATCCTTAAATACATCAATTCTTTTACAACTGGATTTTCATTTCTGAGCATATCTTACAACACAACACTATATAGTTTGTTATGGTCTCATTTTCTGATTTATCCATTGCATTTTATTATAAAATTTCAGAACGGGAGCGTTTTATATATACGAACCCCTGTGGAAATTCAGTGTCTGGGACTACTACCATGACGGAAATTTCGTTTGCAGTTCAACACAGGGCTCTATCAATTGCAGGTGCGTACTGATTACTTTTATATAAATGTAAACGAACCCCTGTGGTTATCCGGTGTGAAGAAAACAACATGAAATGACTTGTCACAGGCTTACTTATATTGGTAAAGTCTAAAAACAAGGAAGTCATTTAAATTTCGTAACATAAAAACGTCAGTTGAGAGAACATGGTCTACATTGAGGATTCATTGTACATTATGTACCTTGTCACAGTGATATAACCCCACACATGTGCGGGTGTTTAACTCCACTGCAAACTCTGTCTAAAATATTTGTTTTTTAATTGTAATATCAAAGTACTAAATATAGTCTAATTAAGGAATTTTCAATGATAAGTCTGGGTATAAATGATGACTATACTAGGAATCACCATGTCGGTCAGTCGGGGCACTTTTATAACATAGGTAGTTTGTGGAGCGAACTGCTTCATTCCTCAAAGGCTTCCAATAACACTTGGTACACATAATTAGCACGAGTATTATATGTGCTACAAAAAAAGCGTATCCATCAAGGTTTTGCAGACTTATGTTAAACTTTTTATTTCATGAATTTCATAGAGCGTAGGTAGTCCTCTTTCAGTTTTCAAAGATTGTATTGAATATTGGCACAAAAAATCTCAAGTAATAGAAGTTGTATTACACGTATCCATCATTGTGTGGCAGATTTAGGAATATTTCCATTGCATAAATTTCTTGTAGTTTGTGCTACCAATTCCTCCAGTCTTTAAAGAATTGTAATAAAAATTGGCACAAACATTCATCATGAATAGTACAGATGCAACACGCAATTCTTGTGTGTATACATGCAGGTGCATAAATAACATGTATCATACTAAGTTTAGGGACCAACTCTTTATCTGTAACACATTGACATCATAAGGATATTTAATCACAACAGCGATGGCTATAGTTTTACGTGTTAAGCTTAGATAACCGTGAGGACCGGGGCTAGATCCCAGGTAACAGAACTTGAAGTGTGCTTTTAGGCACTATACCGTAATGCAGCTCGTGCCTCAGTCAAACAGGTTGTAAATGGGCACCTGTAACTGAAATGAATTGGGTTTTCTCTGATTTGTTACTAGGTGCCTCGAGAGTGACTTTGAGATCATTGAATTGCAACACAGTTAACTTAGTAATTTCAATTCTCATGAAGTTATCGATTTTGTTCTGATAGACCATATCTCAGTAGCATTAATTATATTATTTTAGCTGACCGGACCGCGGGCTTTAAGGACCGATAAATGTGTGTTGTCCCTATGTCCGTCGTCCACAGTTAATCCTAATACATGTAACTTCCTCCCATAAACAACTAAAGGTCCTGTGCTACAGTTTCCTATATGCATATAGAGCCCTTTCATACAATTTCTTCATACTTCACTGAGAATACAGTTTCAAACAGAGATCAGAAATGAAATATTTTATGTCATCAACTTTGATTGTAAAAATCATACCCCGTGGGTCCAAGTTGTCTCAGCCCCGGGATCACTTGACCAAGTGACATATTTTCTTGTTTTTTAAGATACAGCAACGGAATTTGAACTATACGGATACTTTTGCCGCATGATGCAGATTTTAACTTTGACCTTTGTCTACCTGAACATTGCCCTATTGACCAACTTTATGTTTTGAGCTACAACAATGACATTTGGACTGTGTATACGGATCTTGCATGTATATTTCCATTTATTCATTGGCGGACGTTAGCCTTACCCTTCTGACCCTTTTTCTTGTTTTTCAAGCCACAGCAATGACATTTGAAATCTATGGATAGTTTTGGCGTGCAGATTTCAACTTTGACCTTAGCTGACATTTACCTAATTATATAAATACTTTCTGCGTTTAAGCTACATCATTTAAATTTGGACAAGGTATACAAATTTCTATGTAGATATCAACTTCGACATAGGCTGATATTGACCTTGACCTACTTATCTATTTTGGAAACTCCAGCAATGGAATGTGAACCATATGTACAGTTTTGAATGCAGATTTCATCTTTGATATTGGCTTACCTTAATCTTTAGCTTAGTTTTGGTTTTACAAGTTAGAGAGATGAAATTTGCACCATTTGTTCAGTTTTGCATAGTGATTTTTAAATTCATACAATTTAACTTGATTATGACCATTTGACCTAATGTGTTTTTTTAAACTGAAATGTTATTTAGGTGAGCGATAAAGTGCCATCATGACCCTCTTGTTTTAAAAAGTCGATGAGTATCACGCATATTGTATGTATAATACGTTCATAAAACAGTGCACCAACTTTCAAGAGGCACTCATAATGAATGAATGACAGAATTATATTGTATGAAGTACTATGATCATTACATTGGAAATCGATAATGTGTGCAGTGCAAAAATGAAAGCTTTATCTTTTTGCTTATCTCCGTGAAAATCTATCAATTATTAACATTTTTTTATGGATGAAAGTAAAATGCTGTATAGGATTGAACGAGTGCTTTGTTGTTAACAGTGGCTATTAAATATTTATACAGATCTGTACCTTCGATACATTTATAAAATAGTGGCGACCTTTGCGGTGTGAAATTGACTGAAGACAACAAAATTCATTTTCAAAGATCATACAAGAAATACACAACATGTATACATCTCACCCTTATACTATTTATTCGTTTGCAAATATCCTTCGGCATTAAGTACGTAATACCTGGGTACATGGAGTATTAAATTATATACAAAATTCTAAAACTAGATGATTTAGATAATTTTGGATGTAACGAAGATGAATGATGTATTTATAACATATTTTGCAATTCCCTCCTTGGCATTCACACGTGACGTTTTTCTATTTAATCCTGGGAAGAACAGGATCGGAACAATTTTATGATATCAAAAAGGGGAACATAACATTACTTCACCTAACAGGTAGAACCAGTACACGACTCTGATCCTCCGTAAGAAACTGCCAACTTTCTCACATAAAGAGACCTATTAATGCTTCTCATAAAGTCAACCTTTCAGACTACAATTATCTGAAAAGTCGGCCAGTTCTTGAAAAACATTGACTACGGACTAAGTTGACGTATGAATATTAATCCGATCCAAACAAGATACTTGTTTTTTTTTTATTGATTTTCATCTATCTTAGGCCATACTAAATAAATACTGCAGCATACCCCTTTCTCCCCGAGCCGAATTTTTAGCTTTTGGTAGTCACAAGTCTAAGTCAATAGAAAAATGGTGCGGATTTTTGTTTGAATAAAATGAGTCTGAAAAAATACAATAATTTTCTCTACCAACCTACTTCTCATGTAAGATAATGTGACGGTCACGTCAAAGACATATATGTCTACACGATTAAGTAATGGAAACATGGTCGGTGTGTACGTTTTTACTTACCGTCATAATGACATAGACTCATAAGGCTCATTTATGCAGTGTTTGGGTCCTAGCTAAGATACTTAAACCTGTGGTCATTGCATAAAGGAAGATGATGCGCTCAAGAAAATATTTCATATTGAATTTGCACAATAATAAAATAGTTTCTTGTTGCGTTACGGTTACATTATCCACAGTGAACCGTACCTATACCCTATTTTTTCAGTATGTAACCAGAACCCAAAATATCAGTTTGTTTGGTCTGATTCTGTTTTAATAAGCCGTTTTGCGTGTTTGGACGAGATACATATGAAGAGTGTGATGTTACTTCGATCATCAATGATTTACGACGTGGCCGACTTACCTAATTATTAAAACGAGTAATTTCCTATGTTTTAATTTCGATTCGTTGATTACAGTGTTATGTTTTTGTATGTATACGATTTATGTGTGTTACAACGTATGGTACATAATATACTAGGTGTCATGCAAACATATGAATGTGTGTTCAAAATGTGTGTAGTTACTTGACAGACAGTTGTACATACATCTTTATCACGCTTAGTCATTGCAATCAATTGTCAAACTGAACACAATGACACAATGATGAGTAGGTCAGAACTAGCACAGTTGCCGTGTCGAATTGAGTTCGAGCCTCGGCCTTAATTTAAAAGTCTGTCCATATATCTATGTTGTGATATGATATCTGGCTTGTGCAAACCTAGCAGCTCTCTTAAGGGGGTACCTCATACACGTAAAGCTGTGTTTTCAAATCACTGGTAAATATAATTTTAAAAATGGTTAAACAAGTCAATAACTAAAACTTTCATTGATCTACCACAGTTTACCGTTGAAAATCAAGTTTGATATGTGCCGATTATTTCAATGAATACATCATAGCAGGGAAGTGAGTATAATTTATATTCGATGTAATTTTGTTTCAGCAAAGGTAGTGCTGCAGGTATAAACAGAAGTAAAGGCAGGAGTGGCCAGCTTCAGCTGGTGAAAAATGTCGCAAAGTAAGTGAAATTAGCACGTCAAACATGTCATTACTCTGACACTAGATATACTTGGAAATAAATCCAGTCGTTTGAAATTCTGATTTTATATTCATATAGACAAGCACTCCGCTCGTTTTAGACATTTCATAAACACAGGGCGACTAATTTTATACAAAATTTAGTCTATTAGTATGCATTCTTCTTCCGAAGTAAAAATACATACCTTCGGGAAAGTATTCATTTTGGTCAAATACTTTAACGATCTTACACAGGCTTAGGGTAAATAGTTTTCATATACATGTATAAAGGGACAAGAAATTCCTTTACTGTCAAGAACATTCCGCACAAATTTATAAACTTAAACAGATGGGAACCAATGTTAAGAGACGTTGACATCTATAAAATAACAAATATTAAAAACCATCGTTAGAATAAAATGCTATGCATCATCATGTACATGTACTTTATCATTTTCCACCCATAGAAATGCTTCTGTTGTCGGAATGATGTTGGATGTTTTAGACGATATGTACAGCTGCAACTTTTCTAGAATTGAAAATTTGTTTGTACCAAATGTTCACGACCTGCTGCAACTGGCAGGTAAAGTGTTATCCTTCTTATAATTTTACGTGAAAAATAATTGCAGAATGATAGAACATGATTAAAATGGGAAGAACAAATTCTCTATGCGTTGTACAAGGTAAATATTAGTATTTTTAAATAATATCTATTTGGGTCAAAGACCACTAAAAGTGACACATGTGGAAGAGGGTAGTCTCCTTCACCTCAAAATAAATGTCATGTGGCAGAAGAAGTGTCACAGCCAGGGCCAATACACGCCACAAATTTACTATAGGTTTATATAGGAGCGCTGTCATTAACTTGCGATAACATTTTAACTAATAAAGTTATTTTAAAATCACAAACGGGATGATAAAATATAACATTTCCCCTTTTTAATGAATATTGTTTTATTTTTCTGAGACTTTATTTGTTTGGTCTTTTTTTAACTTAAAAACTCTACCCGTCGTTTTACTATATAATATGTAGTAAACCGCCCAAAATGTGACAATTTTAAGTGAAAATTTTGCAGTTTATCTTCAATTTGTTAAAAAACTATAACACTTATTTTAGAATCACAAACGGGATTGAATAAAACAATCATTCTACATTTAAGTGATATATTTTATATAAAAATAAAGAAAGAAGAGAATGGTCTTTTTTTAAGGTTTTGCTTAACAGGTATATAATCTTATTTTTACGATCGGAGCTCGGTTGCTTCCGTAATGCTGCCCGAACACTTCCGAATGATTTATCTAACTGCTTCAGGCCATCGATAAGTTTTATGGCCGGACATTACGTTACATTTATCATGATCTTTAAAACGTTGTATATTGGGTTTTATTTTACATTAAAATACAAACTGGGTGAGAATCTTCAGTTTTTGTTAATAACAAGGCAAAACCTTTCATTGAAACCGGATATACATGATATCGTCTTTATAGGGAAGATCCATGAAATTTTCAGTATAATTATCAATAATATTATTTAGCTTTTGATGTTAATTTGCAACACATAAAAGATTCACTTTGCATGCATTTTTATTTCGAAGCACTTGCACGGGGTATTTTATTTTGTTTCACATTTTTCTTTGTCTCGAGTGAAAGGCAAGCATTCGCTCCGCTGAAATTAGTGTCATTTTATAGGTTTCTTCCAGATTCAAAATACACAGATAAAACCAGGTTGTCTGATCCCTCGAATCTTTTGTCTTTTATTTCACCCTGATGAAATAAACTAATTATTACATTAACAAAAAGAGAAAAAAAAACACGCAAGGTTTGATCGGTGTGCAGAGTATTAAATGACACCATCTGTAAAATTTAACAGGTATTATTCTACTGCAAAAATGGAAAAGTTTTTTACCACATTAAATCCTTATTTCTTCTTAATGTTAATTATAATTTCAAGCAATGTGGACAGTGTTACAATCCAGCTGTAATTTTGAAGGAAAAATATATTTGACCATATGGTTTGAAACTGAAAAACCACATTCTTTTTACGACATTCAACACCAAGCGTTTACTAGAGTATGTAAAATCTATTGATATTCTGAAAAGGAAACGGTGCTATTTCTCAACTTAAAAAAGCCTACAGAAATCAAATGTTAGTTTTTATCAGATCAGGAATAACTTATTGGGAAATAAACAAGTCGACGTACTATTTAACGCGGTCGCCCATTTACGTTTTAAAAGCACACCATGCTTTTGCAACATATTTGCCGTGTGCGTCTGTACTTGAAAATTGTAGGTCTACAATTTTCAACAATTCTCACGAGCAAACATTACGCACGTGTAAAGGGATCAGCCGAATAAGAAAAATCAAGTGCACACTAGATTCATTCCCATTATCATGTCAAAATTCACGAATGTTGTAGCTTTTGGATTAATCTGTGACTATTGGCAATTAATCTTCTTTTTCTTGTAAGAGCACATAATATATAAATTTGCGTACAAGGATATCTAACTGATACAATCACATGCATTTGCAAAAAAGAGACATGACGAATGTTGTTATCAATATTAATCAGGATATGTATGAAATAAAATGCATCGTTTTCTTGGGGTTTGCTAAGAGTGTACTTTCGCCTACGTAACCTTCCCAAAATATAATGTGTCATTATTATTTAAACCAATCTGCACATATTCATGTCTGCCATCTATCCATAATTAATCAAAATGCATCATAACTCTTGCAATATCTATATTTTCATCTATGTTAAGATGGTTTTAAAGTAATATTGAATTAGGTATGTTTTGCTGGTTTTGAGCTGTTAATTTAACAAAAGTTATAACTGAAGGCGAGTCATTACGGCAAGCCAATTTACTATTTTATAAAAAAGAGATTATTTTCTTATTATAACAAAGGGGATATATTTATTAAATTAAAAAATATCTCTGTAAATAAGGAGATGTCTATCATAAAGATATCTAATTTTTGAAAGATATTTCACAATACTAAAGAGATATCTCTCAGTGTAGTAGATATATCTCTTAACCGTAAAGAGATATCTCTCCAACATAAAAAGATATCTATGAAACGAGTCATCTGTTTAAAATACAGAGATATGTCTTAACTTTAGAGAGATATGTCTGTAACTGTGAGAGATATCTTTCAAAAATAGAAAGATATCTCTCAAATGATGTTAAAGACTCAGTAGCACAATTAAATGTAACTCTTATCTTACCAAGAAAGATGTCTTACCAGCGGAAATGACCTTTATTTGTACCAAAAACATTTCCAATTTGCATTTTATTAATCGTAAGTACATGTTTGAAATATAGCGCAGTATTTTTTCAATGATATTTCAAAACAAGAGCTGTCCCTCATAAGTGACGAATGCCTCCAAAGAGGTGTCTCACAGTCTGTGTCCTTATGGAACCAGTACTTGCGTATGCTTTTGCAACATATTTGCCGTGTGCGTCTGTACTTGAAAATTGCAGGTCTACAATTTTCAACAATTCTCACGAGCAAACATTACGCACGTGTAAAGGGATCTGCCGAATAAGAAAAATCGAGTGCACACTAGATTCATTCCCATTATCATGTCAAAATTCACGAATGTTGTAGCTTTTGGATTAATCTGTGACTATTGTCAACAATTACTTCCAATGAATTCTATTTTCTACATCCGTTATTTTACATTAAACTCCTTAATGACTGAACATTTGACTGTAATGAAGAAGTGCTCTCTAGTTAAATCATTATTATCATTATTATCATTATTATTATTATTATCATTAATTGCGAGTAATGTGAATGATACTGTTGAATGTTCTTTATCTTCTGGTAGAAATGGTAAAATTTAAGCAGAAGATTATCCCCTTTACGCACAAAAGTAACATGTCAAGTTCAATATCTCCCTTAGGCAATATTCAAGTACAATCGATAATCAATGATTTATGACCCTGTCCGTTATTTACGGATATTACCGAACCGTAGTTGTTTCCGTTAACTTCTAATCCCCAATACTTATCGATTGTCAGCTGATATAGCGGTTGGCACTTTTTCTGCCGTATGCATAATTCAACAGTTAACGTATAAAAATAGTGTTTTGTGTTGTTGGAAACTAAGTTGATTTCTCAAAATGAGATGCATTTCAGCAGGTGATTAGATGTTTGGAAGTAGCACCAGCCGAAATCCTTATCATGTACGTCTGTGGAAAACTATTTATCCATCTTGTACCGTAACATAATTTACGAAAACCTGTGTTTTATCACTAGTATATGGTCAGATGATCCTATTGCAGTCCCGCTCCAGGGTTGGCTAAAAAGAGAAAGGAAAAACAGTAAAATTAAAGACATTTAATTCATTGTTTGAAAATTTTGGGTTTACACATGAAAATTACTTAATATTTGAATAATAAAAGGCAATCGCTTCTGTAATAAACATTTTAGGACTCGTTTTCATTACATATATAACACTAAAACAGCCATATAAAAAACGGCGTACACAGGCGGCGTACACACCTAAATATCACTTGGCTCGGTGTGGTGATTGTTTCCCATGCAAAATTGTAAAAAAGCTGGGTTGGATATGCCCATATAAAAACAGCATTTTCGGGTGTCAAGAACTTACCTGATCGAAAAAAATATATTGTTCAACACGCAATAGGTGGGTATGATACCGGGTCACCTTTTGACTAGATTTATAATGTAAGTCAGTGCGGAAAAACAATAGGAGTATCTGACCCTGTAGCAATGCTTTGCAACAACCTGTGTCACGGTCTTGCCACTATAAGGTACACTTAAATGCTTTGCGAAAACCATTGTCACGGCTTTGTCACTATATAGTTTGTATCAATGCTTTGTGAAAACAAGTTTCACGGCTGAGCTGCTAGTATGTATCCAGACCTGCTTTGCTGTATACTTGTCTCATACTGAAAAGGATCTATATTGCTTAATCCATGTCATATAAGCATGTGTAAAACATTGGCTAATTTTGTAGCAAACCTCTCATTTTCCTTAAAAGATTACAAGTGGCGTCTACCTTTCTATGTAATTTTGTACAAACAAGCACCTATCTTCGTAGTCAGCGCCTAGCTGCAGGCTGGTGATGAGATATGGGGAATGATGGATATTTGTTGTCATAGTTACATCCCGTGGTTGACTACAAAGTTTCTTCGGGATCATGTGAAAGTATGTGGGACTTGCAGAAGAGCTCTTGAAATGGACACCGTTGAAAATTCATACCCTGCACTAGATTGCATCCTTCTTTATTATTTTGCAGCTAATCAACAATAAATCAGCGTAATGTGTTACCTCTGCTTGTGTTCATCTTTCGATTTGCGACACACATGTAACTGTATCTGCGCTTTTGTGCACCTGGCTTTGAAACAAACGTTAGTCGAGGTTATTTCATGGTAAATTAACTACATTTAAGCACGTCTTCATCACCTAACGTCACACTTACGGTCAATTTAAGATAAATTTGTACACGTATAGTTTCCATCGAGTTGTACAGTTGGGTTCACAGACACTTGGGAGTGTGGAAAGTTATCCCCTACGCCCCTCTGATCGGTATAATTGTGAAACCAGTGTAGATCTAGGGCCATACAGCAATCATACAAAACGTATGGTATCCAAGCATGGCCTAAAAATCATACTTTGTCAATTAGCCTTACAGTATACACGATATGAATGTTCGCATTGTTAAAGGCAGGCACAAGCATCGGTTATCAACTTATACTTCAAACGTTTTTCATTAATCACACATGTTACAGTGTCTATCGGTGCAGGAGGTATATCTGTCTTCAATACGTAATGATACTTATGTTCGACACTATTTCGGCCGAAACAAATAAAGGGAGACAAATTTTACTGACTTTAAGCTTTAGGAAAGCCAGAATAACATGCGCAATAAATTTGAATTCGGATGACAATTATAGAATTTATACTATGCCAGAAAGGGGGGGGGGGGCGGGGGTACAGGGGTTCCAAACACCAGAGTCTGTCGTTGAGGTTGCTACATGAAATACATGTTGTTATAGACACCAACGGAAAACTAGCAAATCAATGAAACGTGAAATGTTACATAATATCTTCAATGAAACACACAGTTATGCGCATAAATCCGTTAAAACACAAATAATTTCCATCTAAGCCCGAATAACACTCCTGAATTTAAGATACATTTTGTCTTACTGAAGATTCTAAATAATTAATATCACCTATTAAATTCATTAATGAGCAAGTACTACATGTAGTATAACAAACGATATGTAACAAGTGAAGTGAAGTCTTGACTTGATATGTAACACTATGCAAATATGCATGGAACTTTAATAAATTAAACTCTAGTTAATACGAATGCCGATGAAGACATTAAAAGTGTATCCTTGAGTCTGTTTGTTTAACAGCATGTTTTGTAGTTGTGTTTCAATGAATTTAATGAAGGGAGCTGTCTTGATACTGAGCGATATACTCGATTGTGTTTTAATCTTCATGAAATCAAATCTGCTTTGACCACAGAGAATTAAACGATACGTCAGTGAATTATATCTGCTCACAGCGTCGGCTAATAGCCAATATCTGAAATTGGCATTGTACTGTTTAATATAAATTGGTTACAATCCAGAAGCCAGGATTCGAATCTATATCGTATTGCGACTGCAAAGAACGGGGAGACATTTTACTGCCACCACACCGCACAAAAGGCAATGTTGGGCCTCGATAGCTCAGTGGTTAGGGCGTTCGCCTCCGGAACGGGAGGTCCCGGGTTCGAATCCCAGCCGGAGAACGAGGTGTGTCCTTGGGCAAAGACACTAAACCACACGTGCCTCAGTCTACCCAGCTGTAAATGGGTAGCAGCGATGAAAAACTCGCTGCCTCTCTCTCGCGAATGTGATGACATCTGGAATGAGTGTTCGAGAGCGTTTAAATAAGCTACGGAGCTTTCTTCGCAATCGAACTAAAATAAATTCGTATAAACTAAAAGGCAATGTTGTGAAATGATAAATTTGTGGCCTGGTAAAAGTCAGGATTCTAACCTATACTGTAAGATACCTTGAGAACACTCTGCCACCGCACCAGCCCGCCAAAAAGTTTAGCTAATATACTATATCACAGCGACTATCATACAGCACAACGGATCATGATTTACTTACTTTATTTTTATCGGGGCGCTCTTTTACATTTTGGAAATAAATGAACTTTATTGACCGATATTTAAACATACCACTAACTTTTGTTCTCTTCCTATCTTCACGTACATTTGTACATCGGAGATACCATGTTACATTGTAACAGAGTGACTTTAAACTAACACATTACACCGTTTCTTGTGTACGAGTGACGCGCTTCTATATATATTATCACAACTAATGGATAAATACACTGTGTTCATGCAAAGTCCGTATTTTGATTGAATGAAAATAATTTAATTCAGTCATAATTTACTTTTTGCTTTAAGTAAATACTACAAAAGCAGAACCCTGTGAAGCTTCCTGCTAAATGTGCATCTAAAAGTATGGTTATGCAACATGGTAAAAATAATGTTGTAATTATGTTTACTTATTTTCTTAACTTGTACAACTAGAAGGATGATATGGTATGCTTGTTCGTTTACAGGTTGTCTGCGGCTAGCAAAATGTTCAGACGTTTTACGCTTTAAATTCAATAAGTAAATTGTAAGACCATCCTACTTTAAGGAAAAATAAAGTCGTTGAAATATGTTAAATTTTACTTTTGAATTAATGGTTTCAGGGCCGGGATGGAATGAATACCGAGCCTGCACTAAGTCAAGGCTACATACCAAGATGGCTTGTCTGAAGAAACAGGAACAGAAATGTAGAAACGCTTCTCACATCGTCACTAAAGTACTTCGACTTACAACAGGTTCATATGACAGGCTACTGCAGAAAAAAAAGAATTTGAAAGTCATACATTTATTTCGGAATCCCTTTGCTATTATAAATAGCCGCACAGAGTCTAAAGGCTATCCAGTGAGGGACTTTAATTCTAATTCTGCGGTTCTGTGTAAAAAAATGTTGTTGGATTACGACGGTGGAGTAAGATTAGCTGCAAAATTTCCAGGTCGTGTAAAGTTTGTCTTCTACGAAGACATCAAATCGAACGTCACAAAACAAATGGAAAAGCTGTACAATTATATTGGAATGGAATCAGATATCAATGAATTGAGAAAACTAAACAAGGTGACAACAAATAAAGGGATAAGTAATACTCCGACTATGTCACGGACAAGAGTTGCAGACAATGCTCATTGGTGGCGAAGTCACATGTCTTTTCTGAGATATCAGGGTGTTAAAGGGAAATGCATGCAAGTGATGAAAGCATTCAACCTCACTGACTTTAAAGATAGGAACCATTTACTTCAGCTTAATATACCCGAAATGAATCTCCCGAAAATACTTAGAATTTAACATATTTTCCCTATGCTCAATTTCTACAATGAACGTGTCCATGTTCTGTTTTGATAGAACCATTAGCTGTTCATTGGGGAGGGACTTTCTCAACAATTACTGACTGACTAACGAACAATGCAGATCATGATCAGACTGCACATAGATTCAGAGTCGATCATGATCTGTACTGGTGTTAAATGTTACCAGCTGTTTAAGGGCTAATAGATATATATCAATTTCAGACATTAAGGACACTGTATAATCATTTTTCTACGCACTTTAGTACATACATATACATAGTTATTTTGATGTATTAACATTTCACAAATGATAGGCGAACATATTTAGTTTCATTTTCGGGCATAATGTACACATGCAGTACCTTCTAGATTTCTTTTCTGAAAAGACAAGTGTGTCTCAATTATTGATGTAATTGTAAGTAGCTCATCATCTAACTGCGGGCTCGGAAAGTTTACTGTATATCTATGCGGGCTCGGAAAGTTTACTGTATATCTATGCGGGCTCGGAAAGTTTATTGTATATCTATGCGGGCTCGGAAAGTGTAGTGTATATCTATGCGGGCTCGGAAAGTTTATTCTATATCCATGTGGGCTCGGAAAGTTTAGTGTATATCTATGCGGGCTCGGAAAGTTTACTGTATATCTATGCGGGCTCGGAAAGTTTATTGTATATCTATGCGGGCTCGGAAAGTTTATTGTATATCTATGCGGGCTCGGAAAGTTTACTGTATATCTATGCGGGCTCGGAAAGTTTACTGTATATCTATGCGGGCTTGGAAAGTTTACTGTATATCTATGCATATGGGTGCCAACTTGTCTACCCAAATTCACGCAGTCTGCCTGCTTGCTTTACAAGTTGATTTTAATATATTTTGCAAAAGTCAAACGGCACCTTCATCTATTCAAGTTACTAAAGTGGCAATTATAAGGTGATAAAATGTTTTAAATTTTAATCACTTAACTCTGATACCATACTAGCGTTTTGTTATGTAGAACCTGGCTCTCATTCTTAACGTGACGGATCTTTTCTACATATGCTATCAACATTTTAATCCTTCAAGTTTCTTTTCAATTGTAGTCAATAAACGTGATATTAACAAAATCTATAATATAGAGATAAGGTAAAATATATCAACAAACCTGTTTGGATCTTTACTATAAACATACAAGAGGCTTTCTTTTGTAGTTTCTATTGATCTTTAATTGACCAGCGTTGTGGAGAAAAAAAATTGGACAAAATATTGGGAAACGGTTTTGAAAAATGTTTTTAGAGGTCAATACTTAATCTATAAAGTTGTACAACAACTACAGTGGTGGTCAAATATAAAGTCTACCTTTGATATGTGTGCTTAAGTACGACTTTCAATTAAAAGAAATAGCGCCGTTTAATACTCAAAATACTATGAATGAAAGGTTCATTGTTTATTCGCTTTTTTATTTCAGTCAAACATTTAAAAAGCATTTTAATCACGTTTTTTGGTATATAAATGTCATATGACCGATTTTCTACAACGTTTTAACCATAAATACTCGTGTCCAACGTAATACTGATTTAGTTTCAAATGTTAGTATATGTTCAATGTTGCTGTATATAATCATACACTCTTTATTCACTGCCTTACTTTCATTTGTTTATTTATTTGTTTATATTTTTCTATTTTCATAAGTACTTTGTAAGTAAAATTTCTCTTAACTGTGATATTTTCGAATTAGTCAACACCAGTGTATGAGGTGTGACTCACACGTTTTACTCGGCATTCACCGTTGTGCTTCAGTGGGAATAGTGCTGGCACTCTCACTTATCATGATTGATCCATATAATATATCAGTTGTAAGTCAGTTACTAGTCAAGTCGAGTCAAATGACCTTTAGTCACTCCTTTTGTTACTTACTTATTACAATGCGTGCTTACTGTTACATATTTGTGATACTAAAGTGTACTTGCAAAAATGTATTTAATTATTAATAAGTATTTAACATCTTCAATTAAGGAGTGCTTGTCGGGTTTAAATGAATATGTTTGTATGCGATATGTATGTTTTTAATTGTGTGTTTATTTTTATTGCATAGTTTTATATTTTCTTTATTTTAGATTTATTGAAGGCCACATTGTGAATAAGAATATGTAATTTGTTTCTTACATATAACGTAATGTGTTATTACAAATTATTATTATCATCATCATCATCATCATCATCATCATCATCATCATCATCATCATCATCATTATTATTATTATTATTATTATTATTATTATTATTATTATTGTTGTTATTATTATTATTATTATTATATAGTTAGACAGTACGTTAGCATGTATGCCGTAGTTTTGGCGTTTGCCTCATACCCTGAACAAGTGTCAATCATGACCAAATGAACAAAATATCACCAGCAATGGCTTATATTGCCACTGGGTAGACATGCGGCAGGAATGGTCATGTAAAGTCACTGCCATGTGATATGCACGGAAGAATGAAGTCATTGGAAATGAAAAAAACATGTCCGCATTGAGTCAGGTTTAAACGTTTAAATGGAACTCGAAGGAACAAATACTAAGCATCTTGATGAACTTTGTGCAATGAAACATTTACATGTATTTTATTTTTTGTTTCCTTATTTATTTACATATGTACACTTAATAAACGTTTTCACATTTTACTATGATCTCTAGTTACATTATATCAGTTTGTATGCATTATTAGAGTTTCACAACAATTCCCCGGATGTATTTATAGCTCCCAGTCAGCACTGGTCTCTTAACAGTCTTTATAAATGCACGTGTAACAAAAACACATTGGTTTATTTGTTACTCTTAAATAATAGAAACGTGTTAAACAAGGGGTAGTAACTCATTACGAGCATGTTTCATTAAGAAAGCATGTCATTAACTTAAAGTCCCATGGTATAAAGCTTCTTATGATGTAAGCAGGCGACACTAATGACCAGTAAGGCTTTGGCTGACCGAGACCGAAGGTCGCACTCTAACAAAATCTTACTGGACCAATCCATAGTCTCGTGTTCACTTATATCAAAAGTAAGTACCACCGTTTAATATTGTTGTTGATTATCACAGATTGAATAGGAAAATAAGAGGTCAGTTTATCATTTCCTTAACATCTCTTTTTAAGATGAAAACACGCATAATAAGATCAAAAGATCAACATCCCATACATGCACTAAAACACTTGGTTGAGGCAGCAAATGACAATGACATGAAGATCGCCGAACAAATACGACTGTAACATTTACATAACAAAAAAAAGCAGAAGCGAGCGTCCCATAGCCGCAAAATGTTAAATTTGATTTGCTGGAATTTTACTATATCTACATATCTACTATATTAATAAGTAATTGATTATTAATAGATTACGCCTTATTTTGCGAAAGAGAAAGTTTATTGCACCTGTCAGTACTTGGACAGTTCAAACATTGCTAATATAGGGCATGGCTAGTTACACCTGTTTGTTATATAATACAGTACAGGGTCACTAGGTACATGTACTTTTAAAGTATCAAGACAAGACAAGACATCAAAAATGATTAAAACATATTAATCTCTTTTTAAGATAAAAATGATTATAATAAAACTTATAAGAACTTAATTATAATAAAAATAATAATAATAAAATAATAATAGTAATAATGATAATAACAAGGCCAAGAGTTCTATGAATACATTTCACAATGTATATCCGTAAAGTTGGTTTGCAGTTAGCAGTTCGCAATTCGAATCGCGAACTGGCAACTAAGAAATCAGTTTGCAGTTCGCAATTCGAATCGCGAACTGCGAACTGGCATCTAGTCTGCAGTTCGCAGTTCGCAGTTTATCATTTGAACCGCTCATTGGGAATGAGAAGTAGTTTGCATTTCGTTATTCGATCAGAAAACTCATGTTAGGTTTGCAGTTCGCAAAGTTGTCTGCTGTTCGCAACTCGATTCGCGAACTGCGAACTGGCAACTACTCTGCAGTTCGCAATTCGAATTGCGAACTAGCAACTAGTCTGCAGTTCGCAATTCGCAATACGAATCATGAACTGCGAACTTGCAACTAATCTCTATTCAAACATCAAACTGAGAACTGGGAACTAGTCGACAGTTCCCAATTCGCTATGCGTATCGCAAACTAGTGACTTGTTTGCATTTCTGCAGATCGCAATTCGAATCGCGAACTGCGAAATGGCAACTAGTCTACAGTTCGCAGTTGGCGATTCGAACTGCGAACTGCAGACTAGTTGCAAGTTTGAATTGTGAACTGCAAACCAGTTCGCAGTTCGCAATTCGAATTGCGAACTAGCAACTAGTCTGCAGTTCGCAGTTCGCAATACGAATCATGAACTGCGAACTTGCAACTAATCTCTATTCAAACATCATACTGAGAACTGGGAACTAGTCGACAGTTCCCAATTCGCTATGCGTATCGCAAACTGGTGACTTGTTTGCATTTCAACAGTTCGCAATTTGAATCGCGAACTGCGAACTGGCAACTAGTCTACGCGATTCGAGCTGCGAACTGCGAATTGCGAACTGCAGACTAGTTGCCAGTTCGCAGTTCGCGATTCGAATTGCGAACTGCGAACTGCAGAGTAGTTGCCAGTTCGCAGTTCGCGATTCGAATCGCGAACTGCAAACTGATTTCTTAGTTGCCAGTTCGCGATTCGAATCGCAAACTGCGAACCGCGAACTGCAAACCAACTTTACGGATATTCACAATGTGTACATATCGTACACTGTAAGCTCGAGATTTAAACTGTTGATATCAAATGTGCGAATAAGCGTACTGCAATAGAAAATATAATTTGTACAACTATCTCAAATTTTTTCAAAATGAAATTGTTTTTTGAATTTGCATTACTTGAATGTAAACTTTAATAAGCATGAAGGAGTGAGACTTACCTGTAACTCACTACTAACGACCTCTTATAGAATGGTACGGACTCATAACTATTCTGCCCAGCCGACATTAGCACTTGGGGCTAACCTGACTTTGTCCAAACGATTTTCTGTTCCATACTTATTCAGAGAGAGTGTACAATCAATGTTTCTTGTCTAAGGGCACTGTCATGCAGCATGGTACTAATGTAATCGAACCCTGGACCTTGCCAACCCAGGATAGACACGCTACCATTGTGCTACGGCGGCTCCACCTCATAACTGTTTAATATATTCCAAAAATGCAAACAACACCTATACTTAAGGAAATCGTAAAATCGTTTTATCTGCGTTCCACAACTACTTGAGTATTAAGATATTTTTCTAGCGGTCCCTCCCTAGAAACACAGCACCAGATTCCCCCACACAATCGGATTTAAGAGAATAACAATTTGAAGAAGGCTAGATATATGATCAAAAGGATAATGTCGGTGTGACCCAAAATAAACAAACTAGAAGAACTGGTTGGAGAGAAGAAAAGACTGTGTATTCAATGCAGACGTAGCAGGCATTCAAATAGAACAAAACATATAAAAGCTTAACTGTTACAGTAATTTTGTTAAATTAGTTTCCGACATTATCATGTGATTAGATGACCAACAAAAAGGCGATGACGTCATTTTTTTGGCTGATACATACGGCAGGTGTCCAGATATTTATTTATTTGTTTAGGAAATTTCGCATGGCCATCTTTGTTGACATGTTTGTGGACGGTTTCACTTTTGATGATAAAAATACAATGATAATTCCATTAATAGACACATGTTATCAGTAGTTATCGCAAAATAAAACTTAATTTCTTTCAATTCTTCACTAATTCAAAATGAAATAGTAACATTAGTACTGTTATCAATAAGGCACACTTGGCTTTGAATTCAATTTGTAATGTGAAATAAGTACAACTGTTGCGCGAAGCAATTTACAATAGCAACAAAATCTCATAGCGTAAAAATTCAATTTGGTGCACTCTTTTGTTTATTCGTTTCAAGCATTCATGGAATTTCTTGTGCTTTTGATGCTGGCGAAGATAATATTATTCTTATCACCAGTAACAGGTTGGTGTTTTGATTTCCTACTTGCAAACTTTTGTGTCATAACTTTTAGTGGTTTTCCTTAGAAAAACAGCTATTAAAACGGTGATCATAACTATAGGTTTTCTTTAGAAAGAAAAACAGCTATTAAAACGGTGATCATAACTATAGGTTTTCTTTAGAAAGAAAAACAGCTATTAAAACGGTGATCATAACTATAGGTTTTCTTTAGAAAGAAAAACAGCTATTAAAACGGTGATCATAACTATAGGTTTTCTTTAGAAAGAAAAACAGCTATTAAAACGGTGATCATAACTATAGCTAGAACTGACAGGAAAAAAGACTGGTTCTATATTCTGTTAGCGGGAAATACACAAATGATGTATCTAGATACTATTTGTTTCTTTTCCTTTCTTAAACTTGAAAGTCCCAGTATCTTTTTTTAATTTATTGATATTGTAAAATAATTATATTCATAGGATACTGATAGAACCAGTGTTTACTCACCCTAAAACAATGTTGTCATATTAATTTCTTTTGTATTCAAATCGCCTTTTCACGAAAAAGAGTTGACAGAAAGCCTTTTTTATCTTTTGCAACTCTATATTGCTAACATGTACATCGACTTAAAAAGTAAAGTTATGAATATTTTTGGTAAGAATAAAGGTTATTTCCGCCGGTAAGACATCTTTCTTGGTAAAATAAGAGCTACTTGTCAATGTGGTTCGGTGACTTTAAGTGCTGCGATAAGTGATTGGTTCGAGCATGAATGGTATTTCAGATTTAGACTGATCTAAAAACGTTTATTGTTGTAGGGGCGTCCCTGGACAACTGTCCGCCAGCCGATCCAAACTGCCACCCAACATGTATTGTATACACATCTGATCATTGCAGATACTGCATGTGTGATAAAGGTCAGTCTCTTTGTGTATTCTACATTTATTTCAGTGTTGTTCATTTTCTTAACATTGTTTCTACTAATATTTAAAAAATAATATGTCAGAGTAATAGCTTATTTTGGAATCACATATTAAATATAGAATGATGAAGAATTCTAGTAATTAATATTGTCGTATTTATTTCCATTGTTTTAGGTTCACTAAAAAAAGAAAACATTCAATACAAATAGTAAACGTTTGCTGAGAGACAACTGACTCCTAAAATGAGGAATCAAGCAGTTACAGTTGTCTATCTTATATAATTCCTTGTATATGTTCAACGGGGTATACTAATATTTTGTTAACTCCCTTTCTTTTTGTCTTTTTCTTACACAGCCAGTATCATTTATCATTCTATGTCGAATAGGTCATACTATTTGAGAAATATCAAAATCACAAATGCGCCTTCCTAGGAAATATTAATCAAACAAAACTTAAAACGCTGAACTCGAATGAAGTTACTAGAGTTATAAGTTATACACGCTATATAGCAAGCGTTATTTTCAGGTCTGGCAAGAGGTACCGGCAGTCATTCCGGTGCAGGGTTTGATTCTGGTTTAGGGATGTCAACAGACGCAGCCTGGGACAGAGGAATAGAAGGCGGTGATTGGTCAAGCAAGATGAGTTCAGATTCAAGCGTCTGGAGTAATTCTGGAGGGGGTTTCGGGTCTTCCTCGTCAGAGTACTCACCTGGCGGTAAAAAGGAAACCGTTAAATATGTAATAGTCGAAAAGGAACCCGAACCCAGTTATTTTAACTCACCTCAAGGGTCCGGAATAAATCCCCTGAGTACGCTGTCAAATCCTTTTCCCGCCGGCATGTCGTCGCCATTTTCTGGTTCACACATGCCTACCGCCCTTTTACCTGGATCAAATAGTATAAAGGATTCACATTCATACGGTGGAAACGTCATTCATGTGCCTCTTTTAGCACCTGGTATACCTAAATACTGTGTTAAGTGTCATATTCTCAGCTGTCCGGGAACTTGTGAACGCGTTGATGAATATGGTTGCCGCAGTTGTCCTTGTGCGCCGTCAAGATACCAGACCATGCCAGTAGTGAAAGACTGCTCGAACCAACAACAGGTCGTATTGGAACCTGATTGTTCTGCTACGAAATTGTGTATTGAGTCATGTTCAGAAGGGTACCAGCTGGGAGATGTGGGTAGAGATGGTTGTCGGTCTTGTGCTTGCGTAAGAAGAGGTAATAGGACCGATACATGTGTTTTTTTATTACATGATACTGGTATATTTCCACGTTCCGCGTTCTGTTGATAAAGATTCCATTCAAAATAAAAAGAAATTTTAAATTTTCAAATCTAGCTAAAGCTTGAGATTATTTTCCACGATAAAAAAACAACAACGTATGTCTACCACCCCTTAGACCTTGACGTATTAGCTAGTGAGCCCAAATTATAATATGCACAACTAAACTTCATGCTGTTGCTTCTGGCAAAGTTTTGTGAAAATCCAGCAAGGAGTATTGGAGAAGAAGCGTAGAAAATATTTTGCTGACTATCAGGATGCGTCATCTCAGTACACCAAACATCTTCAAAGTCCCATAACTCAGTAAAGCGGACAATCCTTACCACATGCACAACTACACTTGGTACTAAACGTTTCTACCAAGTTTAAGTAAAATCAATCCAGGCGTGTAAGAGGAGTTGCGCGGACAAACTTTGCGACATACAAACAGACAGACAGACAACACCATAAAGATATCTCTCCTTTTCGTGGGAGACATTACTAATTTGATCCAAGTTACAAAAAACCAAGCACCAATGAAATTGAAGGGTGTTAACTCATATGATACCAATATACCACCTGGTAACCGTTACTTAAAATGAAAATCTTATAACACCTTTTCCATATATGTACCAATAAACGAACAGATACAAAAACCTCAAACTTCACTACTGGGTAGCATCTTTGTTTTATAGAAATTAATTTGGTTGAAAGTTAAACTCATGGAAGTATATAAATAACATCCTTTGTCAGTTGCCAGAAAGACAATGATAGGTATTTAGGAAAGGTCTGACCGAATGTTCTAACAAAGTTCTTGTGTTCAGCATATTTTTTTCGAAGTATTGGCAAATATGGACGCAGATTTAAATGTTGTTTATTTCCAATTTAAACGTTCTTTTAGCTACAACAACTCCTAAACCGGAAGTTAATGGTTGCCTGGCAACCTTGTCGTGCATGTTGAAATGTAAAGACGGCTATCTATTGGGCGACAAGCAAGCCAATGGTTGTCCTTCTTGCAGATGTCTATCAAATGGATTGAGCACTAATGTACAACATTCGTCCTCAAAGACGTCAAGCAGCACTTACAACAACAACAACAACAATAACAATAACAACAACAAAAACAACAACAATTGGAATGGTGGCAACTGGAACAGCAACAATGGCCAAACAATGAATTCTGGAAGTGGTACCGGAAGTGGTGGCAAAGGAAATGGGTGTTCTGACACAAAAGCAAACTACTTAACAAGTATCTGGTTATTTTATTTTCTTCAGTTATCTCTAAGTTAGTTAGCTATTGATATAAAAAGGCACAGTCTTGTTGAAGCTTTATTGCTGTATGCAATCACGAGAGGCATGTTATGAACAGTGCTCCCTTTCTATTGCTGAAATATGTCATGGTTATAAGCTGTTATAAGCTCATTTATACTTCACTTAAACATCGTACGACAGTGATTATTAGTAAGTAGAACTATAAAACAATGTTTTTCTCGTACGTTTTGTAGGTGTGAATGGCATTGGAAGCGGAAAGTGTGAACCTCCCATGTGTATTGATGGACACATGTCAGGCACGTTGCAATATTATAACATAATTTAATTCATTTCTTTTCTTTTCTCAGTTATGTGCTCTAGATGGTGTATTTATCTCGTTATATTACATAACGTCTCACAGTTCTAGTCATGTCATGTCCTGTCCCATAACTTATTAGCCAGCGCTCCTTCAGAACATACGTCTTTTAAGTAAAAATAAAAGTATCTAAAAAGATATAATAGTTACATGTATATGAAAATGATCAGCAGCGCATGATTGAGTGTTAATATTAGGATAAATCAGGGGCAGGATTAATAGTACAACCCATGTTTATGTGCATTTTCTGGTCTTAATGAAAATATAGTAAGGAAAATTGACTATAAAAGTCATTTTGCATATATGATATCACAAATCAGTTCAACTTGTCAACACATAGTAAGGCTATAATCAGTGACGTTAATAAATAGGTTTAACTTATATTTCAAAGTTGATGAAGCAATGAAGATAGGTGCACATAGTGCAGGAGGTGGAGGAGGTTGTAACGAAGGTAAAACATTATAAAACATTATAGTGTTTAATTGGTAGCTGTTGTAATTCAAAATTTTCATATTTCGTAAAAATGTACTGATATTGAAGTTTAGATAAAGAGAAAGGTAGACAATTAATGAAAGTCACAATATCTCGCTGCACTGTTGTCAATGACACCAAACTTTTTAACGGAGTCGAGTAGCAATCGGTTTTCCATTGTGAAATGCCCTTTTCTCTATAAAAAGCGTAAAGCATTTCTTTATGATAAGCACCACACTTTTAGGTGATTATGTACCATTTAAGGTAATGGTGGGTCGGGTGTGATGGATGGTGGCTCTATTGCTGGAGGCTCAAACTCATTTACGATGAATGGAGGAGGATTTGGTATGAATACCTTTTAGCAATTAAAATATGCCAGTGAAATAAAACCTGTTTACTCATATGAAATGAAACTTGTATACCCATGTGAAATGAAACGGGTTTACCCATGTGAAATGAAATGGGTATACCCATGTGAAATGAGAGATGTAACAACAGTGGAAAATTCCTATTGGTTATTTAATAACAAATACCTCTAATATGCCTCAGTATAATTATAACATAAGTATATATCAGGATTTATTACATTATATAAGATTTCTCTATATATGTAGAACCAGGAAGTTTTGCAGGAATATATATATATATATATATGTTCCATGCTTAATTCAGGTAGTGGAATAAAAGGTGGTGGTATGGGAATGGGAAGCATGGGTATGGGGTCAGGTGGATCGAGTGCAAGCGGACAAGGAGTGTCTAGTCCTTTCTCTGTCTCTATGAGTGGAGCTGGAGCAGGAGGTGGAGGAGGAATGTCAATGGGTGGAGGTGGAGGTGGGGGAATGCCAATGGGTGGAGCAGGAGGTGGAGGCGGGGGAATGCCAATGGGTGGAGGTGGAGATGGAGGAGGAAGCCGAGGGGGCGGAGGCAGTTCTGGGATGCGTAAGTAGAATGTTGTACAAACAGTCTACACGCGAGTCCTCTGTTCAGTTACCGTAATTGATCAAATAACAGATTGATGCACTTTACATCCAAATAATGTCAACTTTTTTTCAATATAATAACATAAAGCCGTTGCTGATACTTGGTTCCCTCGAAAAAAAAGCACTTCGTCCTGCATTTTCCTGCACTTGCAAAAAACTTAACTTTGCAATGGCAGTGTTGTTGTTATGACACCGTGTATCTTTTCATTAGCAGTTCAACAGAAATATTTTATATCACAATGCATTCCTTGTTCATAAATACAAACTGTGTATAGTAATAGTAGTTGAAAGTTCGTGGTACTGAAATAACTTTCTACTGAACACTTCTTTTCAGCATTCAGTCCGTTTTCTTCAGCCATGTCAGGCGGGGGACCTGGAAAGGGGATGTCCCCTGGTATGGGAGGTATGGCAGAACTTATCCCTTGTCAGTCTTTTTATATAAAGAAACAACAAAAACCGGATGATGACATTAATTTTGTTTAGCTATGTTGCAGTATCACCAATCACCAACCTACTGTCCTTGGCTAGGATACATGTTTGACCATGATAATGTAGTAGGTTTCGAGCTTACCGTACAAAAATAGTTTCAAAATGTGAAATGTACCGTTACCACGTTTATTAATTATATCTAAACATCCTTTTAGTAAAATGGCTTGCCATAGTTGTTCAAGGACAAATTGTTTTACAGGTGGCATTAGCTAGCGGTGTGGGGTCAGCTATTCAAAGATAGTTTATTTTTGAAATACAGTAAAATGGCTTGCCATAGTTGTTCACGGACAAATTGTTTTACAGGTGGCATGAGCGGTATAGGGTCAGCTATGGGAACAGAAAATGCAGGTAACCAGTCAAATTTATAATGTCATGAGTATTTAGTGTATAATTTGCTGAAATCTGCTTTCTTAGAATACTGTATATAAATACTCTCCAGATGGATTCATTATATCACTGGGAAATCATTAATAAATTAATGAAGCGGAAAATAAAAAATAAGTCCAACTTCAGCTGTCCTGTATACAGTAAAACTTCGATAACTCGAGGTCGCAAGGGGACGAGTAAAATGCTCGAGTTATCCGAGGCCTCGAGTTATCCAAATTATAGAAAGTGTACAAGTTTTTCTACTGTGACGTATCTTATAAACAAAGTGTATTTGAGGACCTTCGTGTTGTATTCATTTATTTCATTAACTCACGAATCCTGTATTTCCATTTTGTATCTATTGGATTAAATCCCGTCTGTTTGTTTACATACATGTATACCAGTGCAATTACTAAAAGACAACTGATTAATGATGAAGGCAGAGTAACGTAATGTTATTTCGCCCAGTGTATTTACCGGTCACTCTGGGTTTTTTTAAACTGTATTCCTTTAAATCCAGACGATTTGTACGCTAGACAATACCGGTCTAAGCATATTTTTATTTTGCAAATGACTTATAAGCGAATAGTGATTAGTCACTCACACTAGTTGACGTTTAGGTACAGTACCGGTATTAGTTATAACACATCACTCGTGGCATTTCCAAAAATATTCTGACATGACAATTCGAAATAGAATATGAAGTTTGGATTTTATGTCGTGCTTTATCATCAATATTTTACTCAGACTCATAATTTTCATCTCATCATTAAATTTAAAAAAAAAAACAAACTCGCAAACATACTTTTCGTTTGCCGATTAATCGATAATAAACAATCAATTAACAATAGAAGTTTTTCAGCTGACGTGTCAAAATAATGATGCGCCCAAGCAGAGGTGAGAAAAAAATTCTGATAATCAGTGACCTCGAGTTATCCATGGTAATTTAGTAAGAATTTTACCAGGCGGGACCACAGGTATTCCTCGAGTTATCCCAGGTTTTCGAGTTATTGATGCTCGAGTTATCCATGGTAATTTCTAGTTAAACATATAGGAAAAATGGCCGGGACCGACAGGAGTCCTCGAGTTATCCGGGGTTCTCGAGTTATCGATGCTCGAGTTAACGAAGTTTTACTGTATTTTAATAAATGCTTGATTTTACGTACAACATTATCTTTCTCGTATTTTGAAGGTACTGATTTTTCAAGGTGTGGCACATTGTATTATGTTGTCCGCTTGCCATTGTTTCTGATGACAATCTATATTGTTATCTATAGTCTTGTACATTTTATACTGAACTTTAAACTGTGTGGATCTGGACGATTTGGTGCAGGACCATGCGCCAGAACCTTTTAGCGTTACGTCGAAGAAAAAAACAACAACGTAAGGTCACCGAAACAAGAAAAACGATTATTTCTTAAAATTTCAGTGTCCAGTGTGGCTTACAATAAGGATTGCGTAGGAGCGGAATGCTCTACTAAAAACCGAATGCGTGAGTCATTTTAAAACGACTTACTTCTATCATCAGACCGGTTTGCACGCCTGTACGTGATCTGTGATGTGTCAAGTGTCTGTCAGTCTGTCTTTGAAGGCAGTTGAGAATTCTTGATTCTCTCTTGATTACGCATATAGCATTGTCTAATAGACCTCTACCAAAATGAATCAAATTATGTCCCCTCTTCTTGATTAAGATTGTTTTAAGTCCTACTGACCTTGGGATATCTCCACGGATGAACATGCCGAGACTCCTGACAGGCACAGGTTGATGAGACAGATGCAGACACAAGGCAATCTGGGTACCATACCTAGCTCGTTTTTTGACAGATCCGGTTCTTGTACGTGCCCGATGTATAGCACTGATGCACGTGAGACTACCTCTGGGTTTCTAACCAATTCATCTGTACACTGAAAAGCGTTTCAGAAAATTCCAGTGTCCTGGCCGGGATTCGATTTGACATAGGTTTCTAAAGGAAACCCTTCTCTAAAGCCGCATGGGCCAAAGCAAACTAACATATTTGGATTGTAGCATTTCCAAGTGTAGCTCTTCCAAATTATTCAAATTATTACCAAGGGTCAAAACTGACGCCGCCTGGTGTCTCTTGATTGATCACTTAGACTTATATAGGGAAAAGTTTAAAAATCATCTTCTCCAAAACCACGAAGTCTAATTATATATTTAGTATGTAACATTGTCTAATGGACCTTTACTAAGTTTGTTTAAATCTCCCCCTAGAATCACTATCGACCCGCCCCGGATAGTCACTTGTTTTACATAAATCTTTTAAAATCTTCTTCTGCAAAACCACAAGCTTAGATATTTCCTGTGTAACATTGTAAAGTGGAACTCTACCCAGTGTGTTCAAATCATGCCCCTGGGTCAAAACTGACTAGACCAAAGGGTCACTGGTTTCCATATAGACTTCTCAGAAACCACGTGGCTTAGAGCTTAGATATGGAGTGTGTAGCATTGTGCAGTGAACCTCTATTAAGTTTGATCAAATCATGCCCCTGGGGTTCCTATTGGCCTATCCGGGCATCACTGATTTCCATAAAGACTAACATATTTTTTTTCTTCAAAAATCTGTTTCTCAGAAACAACATGTTCCAGAGCTTGGACATTTATTATAAAAAATTTTTTGGGGGGCCCCCCCCCGTTTTTTTTTTTTTTTCCCCCCGGGGGGGGTGCCCCCCCCCCCGCGCCCCCCCCCTTAAAAAAAAAAAAAAAAAAAAAAAAAAAAAAAAATTCCCCAAAAAAAAAAAAAAAAAAAATTTTTTTTTTTTTGGGCATTGTCTGGTTGACCTCTACCAATTTGTTCAGATCATGCCCCTGAGGTTAAAATTGACAACACCCTGGGGGTCACTTATCTGTGTATAGTAATAGGAAAACATATGATCAACCAGTGACTTCCTTAGCAACCAGTGACTTCCCCTAGGAAAAATATTAGTGACTTACTTAACAAGCATTGATTACTTAAAGTGCAACTTAATTCCATAGCAACCAGTAAGTTCCCCTATCAACCAATGACTTCTACTAACAACCAGCAACTTACTCAGCAACCACTGACTTCCTCAGCAACAACTTAGTTACCTGACAATCAATGACTTCCGATAGCAACCAGTGGATTCCCCTAGGAACAAGTGACTTTCATTGAAACCATTGACTTCCTTAAGAGTGACATTATGCGCATCTTACTGAACATAGCGTATTTCTTGGTGATCAGCGCTTCCCTTAAAACCAGTGACTTTGCGGTTGCTGTCACCGCATTTTCAACAAATGTGTCCCCTAACAACTAATGATAATGCCTTAGCATCTAGTAACTCCTTTGAAATTGGTGACTTCCTTAAGGAATAAGAAAAAATTGACTAACTAAAATAATAATTCCTTTCTTGCCACCAGTGACTTCTGCAACACTTCGTTGACAATAACTGACTTCCCATAGTGCCGGTAGAGATTATCGGCAACCATGGACAGTCTAAGCAACTAGCCTGACAATGCATGCATTTCCAATAGCGACCATTTATTTCCTTAGCAGCCATTGACTGCCCCCTAGGCACTGTAATTAGCAACCAAGACTTATTGACTTTCCCTAGCAAAGTTATCACTTTCATGTATTACTGTTAGCAGCAAGTGATTTTAGGTGTGCACTGATTGTCAGATGACCGATACAGGACCACAATGACCCTCTTGTTGAAAATCGTTCAGTTACACACTGGACCGGTGTAATAGCGGCTTTTATCAGTGGGTTTGAGTCTGATAAGAAGTTAGATAATATTACATGTGTCTCAAACCATTCAGAAGTGACTGTATGCATTCGAGCCGTTGTATTTTTCATTGGAGAAAACACATAATTTAAATAAACTCTGATTTTTTTATCAATATACTTTGATCAGCATCAAATCAGCTAAGTTTTGGATTGGAATGACAACAACAACGTATCAGTTGTTTGTTTGTACCGGGATTTTTAACAACAACAACACAAATTTTGTCATTTTCAAAGCGGTATTGCCAGTAATCTGTATGATACCGCTACATTGTCGATTGTTGAAACGTGATTGAAAAGGTTAACACTTTCGTTACGTTTAAGGTACATTAAAGGCAAATCAACAATCGAACGAAATCAAATGCTACAATGAGAACAGTTGCTCTCACTTTATGACTATACAAAGTTATGTAGTACATGTACTAAGTATTTTTGTTTTGTCTGAATATAGAACACAAAGACTGTCCAGACCTGATCCATTGTTTAGTCACGTGTGACGGAAGTTACAAGCTGGGACAACTGGACGATGCTGGATGTCAGACGTGTTCTTGTACGAAGTAAATATTGGAATGTACCAGTCTACAGACCTTAAATCTAGATCATCAAAGTGCATTCTGGATGTTTAACTATGCTCATCAAAACGAAAAACAAACTTTCTTACAGAACTAAATCTGAAAGAAAATATTTCTTTATTTTACAACTGTTTTTGAAATTATAAAAAAGGGAATAAGAGTATTTATTCTAACCACTTGTATTAGTCATTTTTATCCAGTTTAAGCTTGTTTCGGAACGATTTTATCTCAGTGACAGTAAAAAAAAAAGTAACTGTTCAACGATTATAGCACAAATGAGGCAAATAGATTAGTTTAGCTTTTTGCTATTTAGTAAATCTGGACTCATAAATATATAAATAAATCAATACAATTCCATTGGACCAATCAACATATAGGTCATTTCTACATGAATACATTTGCTGTTGCTTCGCCAGTTTTCCCAGCATAGTTAAGTAACAACAGACTATTTGATTAGGCTCGATTTGTTGTTCGTTGGCAAAAGTCACAGCAATTCTGTTAAACCTTTCACTTACAAAAAGAAAAGCATGGTCTACGGCCTGAATCATTTGAACGACAAAATGTGGTATATGCTCCGGTTATCACTCAAATTTAAAATCTGTTTCCATTCTAACACATTAGTTTAAACAAAATTGTTCGAAAGGGTACAATTGAGTCAAGTTATTTACCGCGCTTACATGATTCCTTTGATATACGCACCTGTCGGCTGATCTTTTTAACTTCCCATTAAATCACAATTGGCCTTAATTTGTTATATTGCAGACGAAACCGGAACTATAGTAAATTTTACAACGATTTGTATTCATCACGTGACTTCATTTATAACACTGCCAAGTCAAGCGTATTTATGCATACCCATTGGTAAATTTTCTACGGAAAATTTTGAAAGCCAAAAAAAAAAAACTTGACTAGTGGCGTGATGTATTTGTACAAGGTTTATCACGCTCAAATCCTTTTGTGCCTATATAAGAGAAAATGCAATTGTGTGATTCAACAGAAACAGTTGCATTTTCGAAGCAAAATCAAAGTATCATATTTCACAAGGCAATGTCAGTTTTACAGACTTTAATATTGCAAGCTACAACAGCCGTTACATATAATTGCAAAACAGTGGCAATTCAAAAGAAGAAGGTTAACCAACAGTTCACGTATTCCCTGTCGTAAGTATAACACATCGAATCTGACAAAAACAGCAACAGGGATATCTTTCTAGTACACAACTTCAGGCCCGTAGCTACACTGAGGCACAGGGAGACCTCCCTGTTTTTCTGCCAAGATTATGAAAAAAGGATATATTTAGAGGCACCATCTTTTCAGCATAGCCGACCTGAGGCACTTTTATTTCATTTAATTTAATGAAAATTAGACAATACGCCTTTAAACTAGCGTTTTAGGAAGACAAAATCGCAAATATGTTGGCTTTTTCGAAATTCTGATATTTCTGCAGATCTATATGTAACTAAAATGTACGCGAATCTTTTTAATATCATTTATTGTTTCCGAAATCGGTATCTTAAAAGTATCTAACAACATATTTACATGCACGAAATTGCACGAACTGGCACCCTGAATTTCCGGGGGGGGTGCATACATTGCCTAGACAGTGCATCTACTAACCTTAAATCAGTTTTTGATATTTACTGGTTTGCTTCGGTCTTGACCAGCATCAAATTTCATTTCTCTCATCAGGATAACATTTCTTTTTAAAACAGTTTAGTTGTATCAGTTGAATTTTTCCTTCTTGCTGCTTTTAGAATTTGTATCATGGCTACTCCATACTTTATACCCAACACTGTAGCTCAATTACTGATAGTTTGAACTTTGTGTGGACGCGCAGTTGTTGACTTTTACTCTAGTCTGATATAGAATCAATGTTTTAATTACTTTGAAAAGAGAACACTTTTGAATATTCCGTATCATATTTCCTAGAGTATAACTGACAAGTTTTGGCTTACCAGAATTTCAAATTCCCATCCTTCCAGTTCAATAACAAAAGGTAAAAATCATAAAACACTTGCCCAGTTATATGATTTTCTACGCTACAGAACATTCTAAGTGGCATTCCGATGTACATCTAGTTGATTTTCTTTCAGTAAAAAGATTGAGCTCGTTAACAATCAATTACTTAGTTTCACCATGATGACCTCGTTCTTTGCTCCCAGACCATATTTGACGACCTTCACTCTCAAACAAAACAAACACAATTATATTAATCAAATAAAATCCAACAGTACGTTATAACGAAGTTCAACGTTTTATGCTGGTTTTTCAAATATGTCATACTTATTCCCGTGCCTCATGTAAATAGAACAAAACCAGGACAGCCATGAAATGTTGATCCTGCATAGGCATAAAATCTTGAGCAATGTTTTGAAGAACTGCGCTGGTAGATCAAACATTTGTAGAAAATGCAGGATAACATGTCAAAACGAAATGTGGCAGAGTACGGTAAATAACATCGCGTATACAGCTTTTTACTACATATAAATTCGGATAAAAATTACCTCTGTTTCTGACCTAGTAACGTTTTTTTAATTATTTATTTTATTTGAAACTTTTATTCATCCTATGTAATGATATACTGCAAATAAAAAAGATTGTAACGCATGATTTACATCTAATTTAATGTAATCATTAATTTTAATAACAACATGTTGAATTTTGGTAACTGGACAATGCAGATACAGTTGTTAATCTGTTAAACATCTTAGAAAGAAATTTTGCTAAAATTTATCGTACTGGTTCCATTATTAAAGATGTAATCTTTTGTCTTATAGAGATCGGACCTAAACGCATGCCGCATATAGCCCCGTGATTGCCAATAAATAATATGGCTTTTAATACCGCTAATGTAGGTATTATCGTTAATAAAGTACAACTACGTTACATGTAACGAATTTGTTGGAACCTAATATCATTCTAAATTCCTTATTCAACAAATACATTAATCCTTTTATCATTTAGAATTTTATATAAGTGTATTTAACAAAAAAACTATTGAATTAAGACTTGTTTCCGGTAATCTCATTGTTTTTGGCTATATCCGGAGTAAACGTTGTTTTCGGGTTAACAGTATATACCTGGTCCATGCCTTTGTGTATCGCCTTAGCTGGCCGCTATATCCTTTTTGTTGGCTTTGGAAAATAATTTATATAAATAAAGTAGTAGTTTTTTAGTAACGCTTAGCATAATACTAAACCTTATTTAATTCCATATTGTTTGCCATTTGATAGATTAAAGGTACTCTTATTTAACAAATGATATTATTTTCGCATGCTAATTTTACAATGAATTTTTAGATACCAAGGAACAGAAAAACAAAACTATTTGTTACCATGCTACTCTCCAATATGTCACTTAGAATACATAGGTCAGTTAATAAGTAGAGTCTAACAACATATGCAAATATAATTTACACCGCTGACTAAATATCGTGAAAAAGATTGAAAACAGACATCTGCCCCTCCCTCCATGCATCTGCTAATGTGCATTAATTCATTTTTTTCTTCCGAAGTATTATACTGAGTTTGCGAATTCGTCTTGATGCTAGGCTGTGACGTAAACATTTTTCACTTCTCTCATTCGCTGATTATTGTTTTTTTTACAAAATAATTTAGGACTGGTATCATCAGTTACTACGTCATTGCTCTTTTAGAATTGGTGTATCACGGCTTTTCTTTACAGTTGTCAATATAAAAGTCTAGTACTGTAGTAATTATAATGGGTTGTTCTTTGATGTTCACGTTGCTTAGACATGTACTCTATCTGAAATGAGAACATGATCTATTTTAAATAGAGAACACTCTTCCGAATTTTTTTTCTGCTTTGATATATCTGGTGTTTGGTCCTTACAACAATAATTTGGAAAAGTCTCCATGGGCTACGGTTCAAAAAAAAGTAATATTAAATACCCTCATCTCCGTAAGATTTGTACGCTCCAGAACTTTTGAAATAAGCAAACGAGTACATCTATTGATTTTTAGTATTGTATTGTTTTTAATGACTTAATACAATTTTGTTACATCATTCATAAATTACGTCACATTTTTAGGGCGTTACATTGAATCATCGTGCCTTAGATACAATCAGATAAGTAACTGTTGGCTCACTATTCGATTCTCGAGGCAACCCCATGCTCCAAAATTGAAACCTAATTCAATTCTGACGCCAGCAGTATTCTATCGCGGCGTAATACATAAAGTTTCTTTAAGATAAAAGTTTTAATATGTGGAACATTGTTGCTCATGTTACAAAAAAGTAGGAAACTGTCTCTCGAAAGGAGAAAAATAATGAATTAGGACTTGGCAATAACTTGTCAAGTTAAGGCAATGTTCTAAGGCCCGCTGTGATACTTTTGTATCACAGATTTCCTGTTCAATAATCGAATTCATAGTACTATATGCCACAGTATACTTACCGCCCACTTCTATCAGCACTGCATCTTCTTTTGCAAGGTACGTGTGATGAGAATGCCTTATCTTGTCATTTTTCCAGAATCTAGCTATATTTCTTTTGCGATCTCTATCACCATTCTCTAGGCATACTTGCAGTTTCCTTCTTCGTCAGAGGTAAGTTTTGTACTCACTGAGTGTATTCCAGAAAGGCGTACATTGTCATTTTTTGCATTCAGTACTTCCGTAAAACCTTTTGTTTCGGCAGATGAATTTAAGTTATCCCAGTACGTTTTGAAAGTACTCAAATACTGTTCGGTGTTCATTCCCTGAAAACTGTTCTCAGTTAAATATCGTCTAAGATGGTTTCTCCAGGAAACCAGCATTATCAGTAGAAACACAGTAAGTATCATTCTGAGGTTCTTACTTTTATAAGTGTATACCATTTTGCTCGCTCACATACAAATAAGTCAGGACATATGTTTCGAACTTATAAATTCCATGATTAAATCTATAATTGCTTTAAGAACAACATCTGCTGTACAACTTGTGAATAAATGAGAAACCTACTGAGATGCATTGTACATGTCGTGATCCATATTAAAATAATTTTCTCCAGTGTATAATTTTAAGTTGGTAAAAAAAACTTTGTATGTTGCTACATTTATCATTTTATCTGTATTACATGTGATTATTGTACATTCACTTCGTTGTGCAAGGGTATAAAAGTATTTATCATTCGATAGCGTTCATATATCAAATTATATTACCCTTTAAGAAAATTTCAAGCCGTTTGATTGGCCAATGATTCGTAAATAAAAATTGATATTAATGGGCAAGCCGGTAATACACACTTGGCATACCCCGTCATTTACCCCACGCTAATTAAAAATTGTTCGAAATTTTTAGGGTACGCATTAACAGTCCTGGTGGGTTTTGATATATTCATAACGGAGACATTTTATGATATATAGAGAAGATTACGAATTAACTTTTCATGGTAAAACCTGCATTAAGAAAGAAAATTATTATTGCAAGCTTTGCCGAGCGCCGCAGGAAGCTGTATATGAAAATCGATATATTAACATTTGTTCAAAGTACATGTATGCACGCTGCGTAATTATAAAGCCCAAAATGTGACTATTATCGAAATTGCTTTTCCGGAGCTCGCTTTAGACTATTTAAATTTCGTATTTGATCTTACGGTTTTACTGGTCGAAAATAGAAATGAGACTGGTATGAGATACGCTTTTATTCTCACAATCGAGCCTAAAATAGATTAGTACAGTATAAACTTAATGATGAGTTTTGTAGATATAACGCAAAAATCTTTACTAGAATCGATACCATGCAGTGTCTGAGGTGGGTTAAAGAATCAATTCTCTTTGTCACACTTGTACTTTGAAATCATTCAGTACCTGGCAGCAGGTGCATCTATTCAGTATAATTAAGATTGTTTTGACTTTGAAGCAAGCAGATGTGGTGTATAAAACTCAGCGCAATAAAAGTGAAAATTAAACCGAATCATCTTAAGACATTCTATCCGCTATAACAAAACATATACATGTATTATAAATATCAGAAAAGCCTAGTGAACACTTCAAGTCTTTAGTCGTCGTAATTTACGACTAGATGAACATGTTCGGTTAGATTCACGTAAAAAGCCAACTAACGAAATGTAATTTAACTTACGCATACATTTAACCACCGAAGTACCTTATATATCCGAGTTCAATCGCGTGATAAAATGACAATAAAATATATGGGCATCAGCTGTCCAACCGGGATCCTTGCCTGTCAAACATACACTAGTTAATGCTTTATTGTTGTCACCAAAAGTCAAAACAGCGGTTTTAATACATTTGTAGGCCAATGGTACGTTGTGAATTCTGCAGACATTATATCACAAATAAGCATGTTTAAACGTTCTTTTAGCTGAAAATATCTAAAATATATAAAAAATAAGAAAAGAAAGAAAAACACATGCTTACAATTACGAGAATAAAACTTATTGAAAGTGCATAGAAAGATGGAAGTAGGAAAATGTAGTGTAAAAGAAACGTAACTGCACCTAGTCTCAGTTTTGAATTACACGAATTTATCTCCCTTTCATTACATTTTCTGGGGCATAACAGTTCCGACTACATACGCAGATAACGAAAATTTGGGGGAAATGCAGCATGAAAGAGCCAGAAATCTACATTGCCTTATTCTGATTACACAATATAAACGAAAGTGCTTCTTCGGAGCACATCCATCATTTTTGTAACAATATTCTTGACCAGCAATAACAAGAATGGCGTAATCAATGTAGAGGAAATCCACCCGTGTATTGTTGCAATACCATAAAAATACCAACCTCTCAGCAATGTGTACGCCAATCATATGTATATACCAAGTTATGGTTTATGAATATGCTGTATTAAAGTGACATTATGCTTATCTTAATGCACATAGTGTATTTTTGGTGATAATGATAATGCCGCATTAGTATTTAAGTTGGTTCTTTAGAAATAAAAAAATGGACAAATAAAATAAAAATTCCTTCCTTCGCAGTGGTATCCCTTGTGTTGCTGTAGTTTTTCGACAGTGGAAGGGAAGCAACTCCTGCACGCAGTTGTTATTTTTTAAAATTGACTCTCCCAGTCAAATTAGGAAAAGTAATATTTGTAAAGTTATTATTTCGCACTGGTAGCAGGAAAAGTTTGTTGTATTGGGTTAAACGCTATTATTTCCTCTACCCTTTTTACATACACCTATTTCAGCTGGATCTTTTCTTGAAAAAATGTGCATAATTCCACTTTAAACGTCGATTGAAGTTAAAGTGTTTTTCATAATTTTATTATCAAGCAAAATAGCAATGTCCCGATTTTCTTGGACAACCCTCGTGCATATATGTAGATAATAATCATATCGATAAAAAATGTTACGTGTTAAAATGTTTCTAGTATTGATAGTCATTCATACAATTTAACTGAGCACATTAAATTAGCACATCCTGTTGATTGTCTTAAGAAACATTTAATTCATGCAGGGTAGGATGCTGCAGAACATTGTTTATAATAACTGAAGACTGGAAACAGGCTCTACAAATTGATCTACCAAAGGTCATTGATTAATTGTTAACCAAACGACATACCTTTCCATGATGTAAGCGACGGTTACTGAAAGAAGCTTACCTGTCATCGCGTGCCGAGTACCAGTACGATCCGCAGGCATCAAATGGAACCAAACATCTATCAAGATCAACACAATACCTCAATAGCTTTTCTCAAATTTACCGCCGACCGCTCCTAATTAGAGGGCCTGAAATAAAAGCCAAAATTGCTGCCCGGTCCAATTTGCAGACCAGACAAGTATTGTTGTCCTACCACTCTGCGTTCTATAGTTACCAGGCAAGGCTAGCATGGGCCTCGATAGCTCAGTTGTTAGGGTGTAAGCTTCTGAAACGGGAGGCCCCGGATTCAAATCTCAACCGGAACACTGAGTGTCATTGGGAAAAGACTTAAATTTACGCCACCTATAGCTTTAAATGTGTATCAGTGATGAAAAACCTGCTGGCGTGATGTAATCTAAAATGATAGTTCGAGAGTGAGTCAGTAAGCTTCGTAACCGAACTGAAATAAATTAGTATAAACTAGCTTCAATGCAGAAGTAGAAGTAATTTCAAATTAACAGATCATTGCCCTACAATCTTGTTACGCTAAGAAAACAAACATAAGATTTTTCTAATACACTTATTCCGTTACCCCGGCATTCTGATAATTTCTATAAGCTGTTTACCTAGTTTTCGATAGTTTACGATGACAAAGAACAAGTGCATTTTGACAAGGGTACTTATTACTCTCCTTCCTAAAAATGATTGATTGCGCTATAGTAAAAGATCTCGGACTGTCTTATCTGTGATATCAAATAAAAGATGCAAATTTGATGTCACTGTGTCTTTTTTCTAGAAAATAGCAAAAAATTGAGCGTATTACAGAGATAACTGAAATATGGCACTTCGGATTTCTTTTCACTTTATAATAATTAACCTTGTTTTGTGTAAAATCAACAGTGCAGTATATCCTACATGTATATATAAGGCTTACTGGCAGATATCTCGCAATCAATGAAGAACTTTAGATTCAATTAACACTATTCAAAATGTGTACATGAAAATATACATGTGTAACGCTCTTTTTTTTCGTGGTGACTTGACAAGAAAGACTGAAAGTTTCAGACAGTTTATTATGTTCCACACCTGCCACGAATAACAAAAACATATGTGGTGTGCAAAGCGCCTTTGCCTGAAATAAGAATGTAAGTATAGTTATAGTACAAGGCTCCGTTATGAAACAAGTGTGAAAATGATTGCCTTGGACATAAGGACACTGTCGTCAAAAGTAGTTAATTGACATAAACTGACATTTTCCCTTCATGGAGCGGATCAGTGGTCTCGTGGTTAACGTGTTGCACTTGCAGGTAAGATTCCCTGCTCTTCCACTAGCATAACTAATGGTCTTTTGGATGAGACCTTAAACTGAGGTCCGATGTATCGGCTGTACAGCGGGCATGTTAAAAAACCAGGGGGTGTCTCTCGGACGGGACGTGTTCTGTATTTTGCGCCTAAATAACTAAACGCTCGGCGTTGGAATTATGGATTACATATTGTAACACTATAATGACTGCTACACTCATTTTTATCATTAAATTTAGTTATTATTTCATACTGAAAAATGAGAGGAAGAAACATTTCTTTGTCGTCTTGGATAAGAAGTACTGTTTGTTAAGCTTCCTCATATTGGTACAACGTTAATATCAATATTCATCCCTCTAATTGCGATATGGCAGTAATAAGATTAATGAGAAATGAGTTAACTGATTCAACAAAACTGGTTGTCAGTGCAAGAAACTGAATTGATTTTAATATAATTGTTCCATATCCCCTTGTGCAATAATTTGCAACGTCTTATTTTCTTCAGCTGAACCGCTTGCAATCCGGAGTCCGCTAGAACATGAGAAAAGTGTCTAAACTAATTTTGGTTCGGCGCAAAGAAAATAAAAAATAAAATATTTAGTTTTCTTTTTAAAACCACATAAAATATAGGTAGGTAGGTAGGTAGGTCGACCGGTCGGTAAGTGGGATGATGGTTGCGTATGGGTGGGTAGGTAGGTACGTAGGTAGGTACTTGGATGAATATGAAATGGGTGGGTAGGTAGGTAGGTAGGTAGGTAGGTAGGTAGGTAGGTACCTACGTAAGGTACGTACGTACGTACTTGGATGAATATAAAAAAGTCTTCTTCTTTGACGGCCAATTATTTCAAAGCAATTCCCATATTGTTGAATAGCGTTCGTTTACAGTCTCATCCTATTTCATTCACTAGTCGATGTTTTTAGTGTACGTAGCGAAGGGAAAACCGACTTTTGTGTTTCCTCTTTTATTTAAAGTAGATGTTATAAATGTAGCAAAGTACATGTATTTTTAATGGTATTGTAAAACATTAAGAACGCTTTCTGAAAAAAAACCCCATCATTTTAGTTTTAGTAAAGAAAGCATACGTAACTTTCATTACTGTAGAGCTATCGTCATTTTCAAAGTGCATCTATCATTCTATCTGAGCATAAACAAAATGATACATTTTGTTTGGCAGATGTTTTCTATGAGTCTGTTTTGTATTTTGCCACTACATTTCCGTCACTTCCTCCTTTCATTTTGTTCATATTGCTGCCACTATCCTATCTACCATAGCCGACCTTTTGATATGTCTATTACATAACTTTTAACTCATACTCAGTCTTTACAACTTCCTCATTCTCTACAAATACTGTCTGTAGATGGGAAAACTGTAAGCCGGTTATAGGTCTATATTACAGGAATAAAACAATTTTTTGCATCGGTTTACTAACGCTCCCTCGCAATAAATGTAATATAGACCAATAACCTATACTTAAGGTTTTTATAATACTCTTTTAATTTTTCAGCTCGACAGTCGTGCCTCAGCTGCTCGATGTTGTATGCCTTGTTAATAGCCCAAACCGCTTCTTATTATTTGTATTGCTGTCCAACTTTTGTCATAACAAATCTCTAGCTTTTTCCAACACGAAAGCTACATCATAGACAGTTTTAAGACGGGTGAAGAACTATATCACCTTTGTCCATAATAATAATAATAATAAAATCTTTATTTCATGAAGGTTACATATCAGACATACAAGGATTTACATGTAAATCAAAATACATCTTATTTTCATATGGCCTTCAACAAATTGAATGTAAAAGAAGAATTAAAATGCAACAACAATAACATACCGTTGATAAAGAAATATCAAACAAATATGATTCACTAGTTATAGTTATAGTCCATGGACCTTAACTCACCTTTACACATATATATCAAGTCCGTATATTTCAATCCTTGTTATATTAACTAGAACAATAAGCAAGATAACAAACCAGTGATATTTACCTTATCTATTTGCTACTGACTTTGGTAAAGTGGCAGGATTTCCTTATCTTTCAATTGGTAAAGTGGCAATGATATGTCCTTTGTTTCACTGATATTAACATACATATCAAAAGTTTCACAAGAAGTAATTTCGTTCACACGTAGTTTAGGATTTAGTTTGATAACAATATTTTAACCTTGTCGTTTTCAGATATTGGAGTGTGCAAAAATATTTCTTCAGAAAATGTGATGCTTGGATGTCATGTCATGGTTTCAGAGCACTTGCAAAATTTCAAAGCATTCTATGAGATCATCTTGCAATAGCACTTAACTATGGACAAAGAGAACATGAACTTTCCTCATTTGTTATTCAGAGATCAAGCCTAAATGGTCAAGAGATTTACAGTTTTTGTCCAGCATCTACCTAAATATGATAAAGCAGTCTAATTATACGTCCGTCTGGATACTTAATCAACATTAACTTCTGTATTTATACGACATTAAGAACATTAATCCTTGTTATATATGTTATATATACGCCGAGATCTTGTATCCATTATGCAGCTTCGTTTATAAGCTTTATTGCGGATTTTTGTGTTAATACTCATAGGAGAAAAGACAGCACGAACACACATCAGGTCAGTTCGGCCATCTTATCTTCAACAGATGTTCGGATTTTTTTTAGATTTTACTTTACATTTATCGTTTTCAAATAAAAGTACAGCTTCAAGACAGACATATTTGAGTGTTACCATTAATACATACAGAGCGTACCCCGAACCCAAACACTGCATCTTACTTAACTATAGTCCTGTTGAACATAAAAAAGGCAATACTATATACTGTTAGTCATGGTCCTTTGTTCTTGAATTAAACAAATTTATCTAAACCAGTCGCATGTACAACCACAGTGTATAAATATTCCATAAACCTTTATGCAAACTGTATCTTATCAATTTTTCAGCCATCACACATTTCTGACCCATAAGCATTTCTCTGTTAAAAGGCTCAGACTTCGAGTCAGCTATACTTTAAACAACTGACATTCGTAGAAATGTATTTGAGAACTGTCCGCACTAATTTTAAATTCTGTTCGGTTTCGATAGGGTAGATACATGAAAGTTCTTTGATTTCTATTAACATTAAAATACAACCATGATGTGTAATGGTCGATATTAGAAGTATTTCTTTATATAATTTGCAGCGTTTAATGATGATTCTCTATGTCAGTATTAATGAAATGTCGCTAAGTTGGTGAAAAGAAGAAAATTAATTAGCATATGACTTAAAGTCCCAGTATTACATTTACAGGTTGCTCTCATTTATCAAGAAAGATGTCTTACTGACAGAAATGACTTTAACTTGTACCAAAAACATTCCTAACTTTGCTTTTTAAAAACAGCTTTTAACTTTGCTTTTTAGAAACATAGTGCAGTGTTTTTTTTGATATTGCAAAAAATAAAGGGTTTCTGGCAATTTTTTTCTTGAGGAAACAACTTGAATACAAAAGAAAGGCAAGTGTTAACATTGTTTTAGAGTGAATAGAACATGATTTTATCATTATCCTATTAAAAATTTTATGTTACTTTATCAGTAAATTCAAAAAGATCCTGGAACTTTTAACACTAGGTCATTAACTGGATAATTTTACTTGTATGCATTTATCTGTATAATAAACTAAAACCAGAATCTTCGAAATGTTTGATGTGTTTAAGAATATCTGCAAAATAAACGAAAACTTTTAAAAATATCCATATCAAAACTTGAAGAGTGCACTTTTGTGTAAAATAAATTTTAAATTCTGAATTCTGGAAGTCCAGACAGGCATTTCCCCTGATAATCAATTCATCTGACAACATTTTCTTTCGTTTTAATGCTATAGACTGGTTCTTGACATTCGATTTGCGGCTCGTTCATACATATGCCGATTGCATTAATGACTGATAATTACAAAAATAATAGAGGTGTACGCCACAGAGCACACGCCAGGCTGCTAAGCAATATTAATATCCACCTTGTAGCGATCATTTTTTTCTCAGTGACTAACCATCTGCCTTCAGTCTTCTCGGACCCGTCGGACCAGTGTAATAATTAGTTTCAGCTCTTGGAATGTCTTTGACTTATAGGAGGATTCTCTATCGAGATAGCTTTTGGAATTCCCCACCTCATTTGGTTCTTCCTTTGTTTTTCCAGCGCGTTTGCGGCTGTCTAAGTTTGTCTCCGTTTATGGCAACAACAGAAATTTATGAATGTCTATTAGACTCCGTTATAATATAATGACACTGTAAAGATTTATTGATTACATTTTTCTGTTACTGTTGTTAGATTGTCGTGTTAATATTCCATTTATCATTATGCTGTCCCAAACACAATAGAGTGAATAAAGTGGCGTACAATATGACATATCTCAACGTAATTGGAGACTGGAAAATGAAATTTGTTTTTCAGATGAAAATTTAATATCCCTTTTCTTCATATGCAAATGCATGCAATTATAGCCAACTCGCTACATCAAAAGGCAATCTTGTAGGTCGCACCCAAATTAACAGCATTTATCTCCACTATTATGTTGTTAGCGGAATTCATTTACGTCTGCAACAGGTAGCAGCACTGACTCATACTGATTTATTGTCCAGACTATTTCTGTATAAAATTGAAATTACTAAAAGTATTATTTCTTACTTTGTTCTAATTTATCAGGAGAAAG
Organism: Saxidomus purpurata; assembly: GCA_022818135.1. Classification (NCBI taxonomy): domain Eukaryota; kingdom Metazoa; phylum Mollusca; class Bivalvia; order Venerida; family Veneridae; genus Saxidomus; species Saxidomus purpurata. The sequence continues at coordinate 10,296,185 of JAFMSR010000018.1, forward strand.
ATTCATACATAAAAAGCAGTCTCTGACTTGTTCAAAATGATAAGCATTTATTGATTCAAAATAAATGTTATTTTAAAATATGAAATCAAGAATTTAAAAGCATACAGTTATTAGTCCTGAAACAACATAGACATGCAACTTTCAATTTATTCTTGTATATGTTTATCAATCGATCGGTTGTTCAATCCATCCATCCATCCATCCATCAATGAAAAAATTACAAAATGCAATCTGTTCATAACTTGAAGTAATGTAAACATGTATCAGATATTTCTAAACTTTGTACAAAAATGAAAGATAACCCACTTAGAATAAAATATTGTAAAACGAATACATAGCTAACTTCTCATGAACACTGCTGCAACAAAGTAGCTTTTAGTAAAGCATTTCAAGCAATGCTGATATTTTTGCTTTCAGTACTTGCATTTGAAATTAAGATGTTAATGCAACAAAATAAAATATGTTTGTACATGGTTGTACCGCTTCGATTGCAAAAGTACAACAGTGCTGCCAGTTAAAGACATGTTTATGATTGTAAAATTTTATATATATATATTTTTTTTTTTTTTTTTTTTTTTTTAAAAAAAAAAAAAACAAAATAAAACCTGACAGATAAAATTACTGAATTCAATTCTGAATTATAAGAGGTTATCACAGTGATACTATCAAATTACATGACAATCATTCAACACATATTCACATTGTTAAAAGCAAGATTCAGTCGCTAATTTACATATTAAATATAGTTTAAAAAAGATAGCATAAATACTGAAACGAAAAAGAGCACTATGGCGCAATTAAAAAGTGTTTTAAGAAATCTGTTATCCTCTCGGTCAGATCAAGAAAGAACTAATTAGCAACTGATTCTTGTGGTAACTACAATTTAAAATGACAAATAGTTAATTAAGTTAATCACTATTTACAAAGATAAAACTGACGACGTTGGAGAATATTAAAACAGGATGCATTTGTTTTCAAAATGTGATCGACGGACAGACAGAAACTGGCTGATTTAATGGACTGATTGAGTGAGTGACTGATTGGTATAGTGTATCAAGGATACAGTTGAAAAGCTATGGGAATATTCTATATCGTGCATTGAGACAGTTTTGTTAGGAATTGTTAACATGTAACATTGTAAAAATGTTCAAAACTTGATGTGTATAACGTGTTGTTATTTCTAAATACCTATAAAAAATTAAATAATAGTTGTAACATAACGTGGGCGATAAAATCAGTATAAGTACAGGTACCTTTTGATAAAACGCTGATGAATTCCGTTCAGTATATATATATATATGTATAATAGAAACGATAAGAACGGTTATTTGTGGGTTCTACTTACACTATTGCTTTTTAAAGTAGCGAGCTGGCTATAATTGTAAGCATTTACATACGAAGTAAAAAGAAATTGAAATTATTTATATGAAAAGCAAATTTCACCCCATGTCCAATTACGTTGAGATATGTCATTATGTACGCCACAATATTCAGCCTATTGTGTCTTGGACAACATAATGATGAATGGAATATTAACAGGATAATTTAACAACACTTTGCGTAAAATGTTATCAATATTTCTTTCCGGAGTCATTACACTGCCAAACAGTCCAATATATAGATACTTTTAATTTCTGTTGGTGCCCAAAACGAAGTCAGAAACTAAGACGCACAGGTATTCCGAATGTGTTTTGAGTGGAAGAAATGGAGAGCAGATTCCTTAAATGAGACAGCTGCATTCATTTGGTCGCAAATGTCCTATTTCACAGACAGGTGAACGTAGACCAGGGAAGAACATCACTGATTTCTCCAAAGTTAATGAAGATGGTAAATGCAGAATGGATTGTGCTATGTCAAATACATGTACACTACTCACTGTGCATTTGAACCTTAACAGTTAACAAGGAAGTCGACATGTGCTGGAATAAACTCCAACAAAATGTATAAATCGTCTTAAAACAATGTAGTAAACTAAAGTGTGATTATACATTGTAATATAAATCATTAGGATGAAGTAATTCGGAATTGACTTGTGTCGTATTCAGAGCTTGGCAACCGTACTCACTTCTTACTACGTTCTGGATAATTATAAAATTTCGTTTATTTTTGATTACTCTTAACTACTTCAAAATGTTCTAAGACGTTTCAAATTGTTTAATGCGAATGCTGATACAATCATTTAAGGTCTTATACGTTGTACACTTTTATTTTTATACGTGAAGTCTGTCATCAATAACGCTTTGAAATTAAACAGGTTGCTGGTTTAGCGACCCATTTTAACCGGATATATTTCAGAAATGTTAGGGTTACTAAAATACGTTTTCTTGAATCATTTACTGTGAAATAATTAATCACGGTCGCTGATAAATTATATTGATTCACTATTGTGACTGTGATAAATGTATATGTATCTCCCCCAGAATACACAGAGACAAAATAATCGTCTGGAAAGAGAATATGATAATAACTGTAGAAAAATTACTCTAAAATTGGCCATATTTCTATAAAACGAAATCGATTGTGACTACTTTCTATCAGAACATGGTTTCGCTGCTGCATCAGTTGATATGTTTGGCTTGGTATTGAATTTGATCTCTGACCAAAGTGTTCCCTGATTTTATTCATGTTAAGCTAATATTTACTTTGTAAGTCAGATTATTAAGTTTAGCGATTACTGTGTAATACATTTATATGTAACAGTTTCCAAGTGTCATAATAATCGCACAGTTTGACCAATGTGAAACAACTTATAACAAGTCAATTAGTCACTTACATCACGTTTAACAAAGTGTACATTGCATAATTGTTGTTTACACAACACGACTTAAGATTTTTGCAGTGAAAACAACGTAATACCATATTGAAATAAGATCTACATCTAAGTGAAGATAAAAGTTTCTCTCGTTTTCTATAATAAAATTGATTACATGTATAACGTATTTGCATCTTTATTTCATATAACGGAGAAAACATTCCGGGATGCTTCACCCTTATAGCGTACTCAATCATATAGGGAACGAGAATAACAAGTACTTATGTCAAAAGGCACTTGTTCATTGTCATCATAAACAACTGAAATTAGGTAAATAGCTTAGAAATTGTTCTTAACGGTGGGGTAATTGAACAAGTATACAATGTATTTAGGAATTATATGTTACTTTTTTCGAGTACTTAACCCCAACACAAATCCTCTTGGCAATAGTCAATTCATGTTGAATGTAGTTAAATTTACTTTTGCACTTAAGTTTAATAAGCAGTGCAGTGTGTGTTCTGGTATTGGATACTCCTTTAGAATTTAGTGTGCAGCGGCCTGAAGAAATATGGTTAAAACATTTACTAGTTGCATTAACATATGATCGTCAATAACAGTATGCAAAACTTCTTTAGTGTTATAGCATATATGCGTATATATATGAGACCGGCTTCCCGAATGAAAATAATAATAATTTCAATGTCTATATTTTCCCTAGCCTTGGTTAGAAATAGCCGTACACAAGTATGAGAAAGGATGCTTTTGATTCTGCACTTCAACCACATGAAGCTGAATCTTTGAATCGTCTGACATGTAGGACTTTTCAATTGATGAATGTCTCTCATGGAATGTACACAGAACCAAAACATGTGCGCTGATAAATTCTAAAATTGCACTCCTGAAACGAAAACGAATATACTGCTTAACGGCTGATATGAGAATGATTTTATAATGCCTACATTTTACCGAAGTTTGATTATTGTGTCACAGTATGGGGAAAGGGAAATGGTTGTGCAAATGAAATGATTAAACTTCAATCGAGGGCTTTAAAACTTGTTATTTGTATAGATAAGCAGACTTTCAACACTAATGCAGCGATCCCTTGTAATTTGAAATGCTTGTCTTTTTTAGATAGGTATGCATATCATACGGCTGTGTTAGTATACAAGGCTATACATTTTCTTGCTCCAAACTATATATATATAATTTAATGGTACTTTCCAGTAACAATAATTAAAGCTTACGCTCTGTAACTAACAATAACCTAGTGATTTCGTACCAATTATCTAAAAGCTAGTTTTACTTTGTATATGTGTTGTTTTTTCATTCTTAATTGCAGTGTGTTGACCGATGCTTTGCGCACTTGGCAAATAAGCAAACCTGATAACATCAGTAGCTCCGACATGCATCTCTGCCTGTTATTTTGTGACATAAATCAAAAAAAGTTTTTAACAGCATGGCTATTACAAATTTTTTATCAACATACTTAATACACATTTATAATATGTTTCATGGTTGATTTAGTGTAGACTTTTCAATATGTTCCAGTATATTTTTTAAACATGATTGTATTGTCTTTTAGACGTTATCCAAAGTCAGCTATTGACACTGTTATATCCTATACCAGCCCCATAGGTAGAATGGTTGAGGTCGCTGACTTTGAAATGATACGATTCCGTGATACAAAGGAAGCTGCCAATTTTCACGGTTTAAATGTTCGCTAAGAGACCTGATTCCTTACAATAATATATGAGTGCTTTACCATTGAAATATTCACTCCGCACAAAATAACTGCAGCTCTTTATCATTTGTTAAACTTGCTTTTTATCATCCGGATTATCTTCACTTACCGCTTTCTTGTCAAAAAACGCTTAACAAACAGTATCGTACTTGTAAAACTGTGTATTGCATTTGCTTTCCCATAAATTGATACAAGTCGTCAAGCCGAACGAATTACAACACATTTTCAGCAACAGATTTGTAATCTTTAAAGAAGGTCGGAAGTTCTCTAATTAAGGCGGGACAGCAAGTGTCGCAAGGCAGCAGAAACAAAGATAAATCATACCGTAATTCAACTGCAAACAACAGAATAAATGCCATGTTTGTTTTCGTTTGATATGATGTTATTTTACTGTGATGAACATTGAAGATTTGATAATAAAAAATTGTGTATTGATAAACATTATCAACAATACGAACTACACTGTTTAGTCGATGTCGATGTTTAGTTTTTATTATCATCAGCTTACCAATGGTGGGTAGGCCCATACTCTCTTAGCAACTATTTCTCAGATGTAATAACGATTATATATAAAATATATTCTTCAGGAAAAAATCGTCAGAAGGGCCAAGTAGGAAAAAGTGGTCATCTTAGATATTTTAGTTAATCGTGTTCTGACAACGATTATCTTTCCTAAATTAAGCACTTTTAATAAATGCTTCTTTAAGCGAGAAAGTTTCTTTTAATGAATAGACATTTAAGGTTTGTTAATATCTTAGTTTTTTGTCAGGTTATATCTTTTATGCAAGCAACACAGAAAAAATAACAACATAATTAATATAGATATTAACACAGTTAATTTGTGTTCGACCTACATTGTACAAGATTGCCTTTCGATATAATTGTATGCATTTGCATAACGAGAAAAAAAGAAGAATTTTAAATTGCTATCGGAAACAGGAATTCCTTTCCATTTCCGATTAGGACTTTATATAGTAGGCCTATATTATATTCAACTGTATTCACTCTATTGTGACTGTGACAGTGTATGGCAGCTTAACGACACAAAAAGGATCAATATTTAGTTCGTGCGCTGCTTAAATGTGCGTTTTAAATAAATTTTGCCATTGCAAAATTTGACAAAAATAAAGAGTTTCAAAGCAGTGCGTACCCCTTTTATGAAAATAGGTAGTACATATGTTATTTACGAAACTTTAATTAAATTTGTTTATTTCTGCTTTCTACTTGCCGTTCTTGGTATTTGTCCCTTATTTGTAAACAAACACAAAAATACCATGACACGGTAACTAAAACATGGACAACTCGGACTTTTCTTAAATGCAATTAAATATACAGTCGGAATGCAAGGGATGAAAATGACGCAATTACGTAATATGACTATCATATATCTTTTTATATACCCGTCGCTGTTATATGTTACGAACACTTCCATCAATGACTTGATCAAAGTCTTCTCCTAAGGATAGGATACAACGCATTGTTATATTCTAAAATGAGTACATAGAGCCATGCAAAAATTAACTTACTAAATACGTATATTTATTAAATAAATACACGTATATATATAACATGTAAATAGTACTTTTAAAGTTTTTCTTACATCCTTTCATATTTTTGACATCGAAAATGTGACTGTGATGCTTTAGTAAATTAGATACAAAACATATTGATTCATGCGGTTCAACTTGCATCTTGGATTCTTCCCCTAATAAAGAGAACTGTGGTTTTGTTTGTTAGGAAACTATGCCGTGTTTTGGAAATGCGACTATTGTTAGGGAAATGGCACGAAGGAAAAACGAAGGAATTGTATGCAAATAAAGGGTGTCTTATTAAATTACATGTTTTGCACAGATCTGCAGAACTTTGATGGTGCTCTTCATGAGAACATGTGCTGAGTGCGAAATTCTATTTCAAGTTATTGTGACCTTTGTCTTTGACCGCTATGTTGCATTCTTGCATGCTTTCTAACATACGTGCCAAGTTTGGTAAGATTTTGTAAAATGGTGCAAGTATTGAAGTCATACGACGGACGACGGTTTCTTTGTTGTAATCCAAAATAATTTACGAGAAGAGAACTGTTACTCTGAATTATTGTTGGCGTTACTATTCCATTTTTTCAATATTTTTGTCTTTACGTTTATCCACAGCATAAGTTCCGGTTTAAGAGCTGCATATATGTACATGTACGTACATACAAATTGACGCCAGTCCTGTACGAGTTTCTTGATCATTCGCTGTAAATTAATGTTTTCTAGATTTGGTGAATAGACACAAATGCAAACGCGTACCCATTGCGACAGACTTATGTTGTGTAAAATGTTCAAGAAATATTGCATACCGCCGGTATGTATAGGATTAGTTCCTTGGCATTATATTATTTAGGCCAAATTGTCGGAGTGTTTGGAGCTGTAGCCGAAACCGACAAAGGCCATTGACGACAAACTAGGAGCTTTCATTTAATATTTCGTGTTGAGGTATAGAAAATATTAGGCTACTGTCTTTTAAAAAAAAAAAAAAAAAAAAAAAAAAAAAAAAAAAAAAAAAAAAAACCCCCCCCCCCCCCCCCCCCCCCCCCCCCCCCAAAAAAACAAAAAAAAAAAAAAAAAAAAAAAAAAAAAAAAAATAAAAAAAAAAACACCCCAAAAAAAAAATTAAAAAATTTTTAAACCCAAAAAAAAAAAAAAAAAAAAAAAAAAAAAAAAAAAAAAAAAAAAAAAAAAAAAAAAACCCCCCAAAAAAAAAAAAACACCCCCACCAAAAAAAAAAAAAAAAAAAAAAAAAAAAAAAAAAAAAAAAACAAAAAACCCCAAAAAAAAAAAAAAAAAAAAAAAAAAAAAAAAAAAAAAAAAAAAAAAAAAAAAAAAAAAAAAAAAAAAAAAAAAAAAAAAAAAAAAAAAAAAAAAAAAAAAAAAAAAAAAAAAAAAAAAACCCCCCCCCCCCAAAAAAAAAAAAAAAAAAAAAAAAAAAAAAAAAAAAAAAAAAAAAAAAAAAAAAAAAAAAAAAAAAAAAAAAAAAAAAAAAAAAAAAAAAAAAAAAAAAAAAAACCCCCCCCCCCCCCCCCCCCCCCCCCAAAAAAAAAAAAAAAAAAAAAAAAAAAAAAAAAAAAAAAAAAAAAACCCCACAAACCCCCCAAAACAAAAAAAAAAAAAAAAAAAAAAAAAAAAAAAAAAAAAAAAAAAAAAACCCAAAAACCAAAACAAAAAAAAAAAAAAAAAAAAAAAAAAAAAAAAATATTTATAATTATTAAAATACCCATCAAAAAAAAAAAAAAAAAAAAAAAAAAAAAAAAAAAAAAAAAAAAAAAAAAAAAAAAAAAAAAAAAAAAAAAAAAAAAAAAAAAAAAAAAAAAAAAAAAAAAAAAAAAAAAAAAAAAAAAAAATTCTTTTAAAAATAAAAAAAAAAAAAAAAAAAAAAAAAAAAAAAAAAAAAATAAAAAAAAAAAAAAAAAAAAAAAAAAAAAAAAAAAAAAAAAAAAAAAAAAAAAAAAAAAAAACCAATAATAATAACTCTTTCAACAAAAAAAACTTAACTAAAGCCATTTTGTGGGTAACTTTCCGTAAAGTTTTGCCTGCTGTTTTTTTAATGAAGTCTTTTCCAGCAATAGTCCTATTTTCTTCTTGCGTGTATAAAAAACATGAATGGAAGGATTTCTCTTATACAAACAACATTAAAGAACAATTACGTAGCTTAGAATTAATCCGAAACAAGTTTTTCTCGACGTCTTCAGCGCTTATTGAAAATTTATACCGTCCTTGCTGAAATACAATGTGAGAAAAGAGACATTACAGAAATCTAAAACTCATGCAAAAGAGTAATTTATATTTTTGGAAGCACGCAAAAATAATATCACCTTTTCCATACGGATTATTTTGTCAGTATGTTTTGTGACATAATATGTACTTGTAAAACCGGTTGCCGGTTGTCATTCATCAGACTGTGAAAGTCTGAGATACGACATATAACTTGTGAAAAAAAATGTGATTCAATCACGTAAAAAGATCTATAATGTAAATATGGTGAAACTACTGCAACAGCAATAAAATATCTACTTTTATTTTGCAAAATACAAGCAAGTCTTTCTTTATATCTATCAAATTATATACTGACAATATTTATACTCGAGAAATGACGAATGATAATTCTTTAATAGAGACGAAATGAATCTTTCTTCTCTTAAGATTTTGTGTGTCGTGCATGATTTTCTGAACTGAACGAATTTTACGATACATCCCGTGAATAAAGGGACGTCATTCAGTTAAACTAAAAACTCCAGCTGGACATCGCAGTATCTTTCTATAATCTTACATGTCTTTACAAAACTTTATTGTGAGCTTTTTATGTATATGAAAAATTGTGTTATGCCAACTGTTAGTATTGACCATGTTATGTTGTATGAAGCAGAAAGAAATAAATCTGACCTGTGGTAATTGTTTAACAAGTTTTATTATTTTTCATAGAGCATTTATTTATGTACGTAGACATAGCGATAAGGAACACCTGAACAAAGAACACTTGATAAAGGACACTTGATAGAATAATGAACACTTGATACAGATAACTATTGTCTTTCTTAGGCAGTTTTCCATCTTATTTCTTCACATCACTATAATACCGTAGAAACGACAGAAACTGATGAAGAATTAACCTTTGTAATATCTCAAATAAATTTGGTTTGGTTTAAACAATATTTTATTGAGAAATCACATGTTATACATACTTAATATACAACAGCATAAAGGATTGAGTAGAAAGCTCTGGGCTTATTTATAAACTCTCTCCTTAAATTAATTTAAAGACATGGCCAACGAAAAACATTAACTTAAAGGCAAAAGTAGTAAGATTACAGTCTCATATGATTCAAACTGACGGTAAGAAACACAAATGTTGCATCACCTTTCAGTAATATAACATGAGTGAACTAACACGATTTTCATATGTAGGTAATTTATTGGTCTGTGCAATGGGCATTTGTTTAATATAAATAGTGTGTATATTAGTTTTAAAAAGGGAAACGCTTTTCTCAAGATAAATTGTGTAAACAATGACTTACTGACAGTTTAGACATTTTGCTAATCGGTAATTAATTTTATTTTGGATTTTGTGTGGCCCTTTTGGAGAAAAGGCGCTACGTAGGAATCGCTTTGTCCGTCCGTATGTCTGTCCGTCACAGAAACTTAACGTTGGTTATAGCTTAACTATTTCCTAAGATTTCTTCATAAAACTTTCAAATTGTATTGCTTATCACAAAAGGGACGTGATGTCGCCACATTTTGTAGGTCAATGTCAAATTTGACAGAGTTATGCCCCTTTTTGTACTTCGAAAACTTAACGTTGGCTATAACTTTGCCATTTCTTAAGATTTCTTCATCAAACTTGTAGTGCTTATGGCAAAAGGGTCGTGTTTTGTAGGTCAAGGTCATATTTGATTTGTAGCCTTTAATTTAAAACAAAGTTCACACATATTTGGGTTACTTTGTGAAATGCTCGACCAAAAACAAGAGCTGTCTCTCGTAAGTGACGAATTCCTCCTTCAGACGTATCTTACAGTCTGTGTCCTCTCCATGTGCTGAACAATTGTGCCATGTAATTTTATAATCCTTCTATGCATGACAAAGATATCATGCGTGCAGGACTCAATTACTTTTAAACTGTAAGTATGACCTTGGCCTTTCAGAAAGGGCCATGGGTCTTGCACGGAACACGTTGTCTTGATGTGCTAAACATATGTGCCATATTATTTGAAAATCATTTAATGCATGATAAAGTTACAGTCCGGACACGAATGTATGCATATATACAGGATTCCATTACCTATAAACTAAATAAATGTGACCTTGACCTTTGAGGTATGGACGTGGGTCTTGTACGTGACATGTCGTCTTGATGTACTGAACATCTGTGCAAAGTAATCTTAAAAATCCTTCTATGCATGAAATAATTTCAGCCCGGATACGAATTTGTGCATATATGAAGGATTCTATTACCTTTAAACTCTAAGTATGACCTTCACCTTTGAGGTAGGGACGTGGCTCTTGCACGCCACACGTCGTCTTGATATACTGAACATTTGTGCCAAGTTATTTTAAAATACTTCAATGCATGACAAAGTGAATGTGTGCATATATATTATATATTCTATCATACAGGATTCCATTACCTTTTAACCTTAAGTGTGACCTTAACGTTTAAGGTAGAGACCTGGGTCTTGCACCTGACACGTCGTCTTGACCTACTAAACATGTATGCCAAGCTATTTTAAAATCCTTCAATGCATGACAAAGTTACAGCCCAGACACGAAAAAATGCAAGGACGGATGGACAGACGGACGGTGTGACCTAACTGTTTTCTTTTACTGACTTTTGATCTTTTGACAAAAGATCAAAGGTTTGGAAATAAGTGAATCGTTCATCTATTTTTATGCTTTATTCAGACATGTATTAGCCGTATCACAAATCATAAGTACAACACTGAGTTAATAAAAATTGTACCCTTTATATTTTAGGTATAGATCCAATCATTAAGAGAATCAAAATAAAGTTTTATAGTTGTAATAATGAATAGTTATTTTGTCATGTAACGTTGTTTGAGATAGTATAAAGTACTAAATTTATCACAACAAAATTCGTAAAATGGTTTACGACCATTGCCTTATTTTAACAACAAGTTTGCCAGTGGACGAATCCCTAATTTAGGACAAGACCCTTGATCTTAATCACTTACGTCAACCAGTTCACAATCATGATTGATGATTTTCTTTTAAATTAAGTTTTAAAATATTCTTATGTCACTTATTAGAACATAGGACGCTTTCTGTTTACCGAGTCTAATCTGACTTTAATACATTGATGAATTGCCTGTAAAAATGGCAACCGTCTAAGTTTGTTGCAATAAATATTACAGACATTAAATATTTCATAGACACTTTGACATTTCTATTGCAAAATAAAACAAAATTAAACACAATATTGAACGTATAAAGTCTGATTGTAATTTTAAATTTATACCTCGGAGACGAAATTAAATTCTTGGACCATACTTTTTGAAAAACTACATCAGAAAGCATGAAATAAACACAAGATTTTACATCATTTGCACGGCAATTAATGTTTTACAATGGACGACTTTTGTTAATGCTATCAACATGGAGCTTTTGTCACAAAATTGTAGTGACACTGTCTCTTTAACAATGTTTCTTCTGAACAACAGCCATTGCTTTCACGCAAAAGACAAAACCTTGTGCTTATGCTGGGATCCCTTCATGTATGTATATGGTGCACCGTAATCGGACATACTATTACATTTTCATATTCATAACTTCGTTGAAATATTTACATTGGTAACGGCATTAAAGTTTTCAGTTACAAAATCTAACCAAATTTACTTTTATACACCAATTACATATTCTAACTCTTACATTTAACACATTAGTTGAGTGTAGTAATATACAAATTAATAGTGTGTTGTTCCTTTTCCCTGTCCTTACATGCAGTATAAGTCACATATTAAACAAAATGAATTACAGCATGAATCTGCCTCATAAACATTATTGTTTAGATAACTATTAAATAAGTGGACGACCGAGTGCAATTAGTGATAATCATAAGTAACGATACAGTGTGTACTGCTGTCATTAATTCTAAAAATATATACTGATCTTGTAATTGTAGGAGAGATACTCGCATTAATCAAGTCATAAATTACACAGAATATGGCATTTCTAAAACACTTCTCTAGCTATGTTCTAATGAGTCCATATTGCAGTAAGACATTCTTCTGTACGATATCAGCAACAACGCGCTAACATTGCATAACTATCTGCAATTGATCGATGCAAACCTACACCGTTATGAATGGGGTTTCTATAAAACAGTTTAATTTCAAAGTAATTGATGTTACAAGTTTTAGTGTTTCAATTCAATCTGCATTAAAGAAGATTTACGTCTTATATAATGCGTTTAAATGTATTTGTTGTAAGTCTAGCGTTTCTAATTGAAATGCATATCAAGTTGCTAACATATAATAAAATAACAAAAAACATGATTTATATCAAACCATAGGACAGCTGCAGCTTTGATTTTCCGAACTCATAGTAAACAATAGTAAGTCATGATTACTGATTTTGCATTTTGCATGTGAGCATAACGTGAAAAGGTTAATAAATATACTCACTCTGTTGTGTTTGTTGATTTGATTTATTAAATCTGGAAATCTAAGTTTTTAAGACTAATGTACAAAAAAACAATATGCAATACGCAAATTAAAATAAACTTGTATATGTTGCACTACCTATATATTGCCCTGTATAAATGTACCAACATTATCAAATAAAATATTTGAATTATTTGAATTCATTCAATAAATTTAGGTTTTTCAACATTATGCACATTTTTTATATATTTTAACCGTGCATCAGCGCACTGTTCTTGTTTTCGGATAGTCTATACAATTCGTATAAATATGAACATCTGTATCAATCAAACCAACATTATTTACATTAACATTTTACTAAAGACTGACTGCTTGCTATTCTTTTTTAAATAAAGGATTTCAAACAAAGCTACAGAAGGCATACATGTATATTTGATACAAATTACGATTTTCATTCTTTTAAGTATTTGAAAATTTAATGCCAACTCGTTCATTTGCAAATGCTAGACAAATAAATAATACATTGGCATGACGTAAATCTGATTTTCAGGAGATTAAAACGCTGAAGTTTGTAAAAATGAATTGCATTGAAACTAAATTGCTTCAAGGAAAAGGCATCCATTCATAATACCGTATTTTACTTCGATCAATTTCAGACATTTATTCGGTCTTAGAGCGTGACACATCATGTTGTGAATAAGAAATTTACTGCAATAAAGAGTAGGACAATAAATGTATATTTATAGAAATGTTATATTTTGGACTATTTGAGACTTTTATTTTATATATCTCAACCCGGCAAAGCCTCGTTTTTTCAACTATCTCAATCGTTGCTTTGGATGTCCTTATCCTGTTCTCATGAAAATGGTAGATTCACTTTATTTCAGTTTCTCTTTGTTTGTTTTTTTCAATAATTGAAAACTTTGATAACGTAGCATCAAATTCGTTTTGTTTGCATTTTAAATTAAACTCTCGGCCTTTCTCTATATCTGATATTCTTGGCCTCCATACAATGATCCGCAGATCTAATTTGTGCACCTGTTCTGTTAGTTTATCAACGGTACTTTGGATCAAATCTAATTGGGATTTGAGATAATAGTTTGTTCATATTATCTAACCTTTGTAATACGACCGAGAACTGACCATTTGCTGGTCAACTAGAGTAGTAGGTTGTTGTGTGTATTGATACAACGGATTCAGTGATGTCTGATTAATAGCTTGAACATATGTTAAAGGTGGCGGGGAAGCAAAAGTATGACCTGCCTTCAAAGGATGATAGTTCGACAAAACTGCCCCACTTGTGGTGCCTGTCGTACTACAATGATATTACATTACTGGCGTCTGTATGGTTATTTGTACATTAGATGCCATCGCCCTTCGGTTAGTAAGTTTTCGCCTTCTTCCCATCGAAACAACACTTTACAAACAAAATAAACACCCAAATGTTCACTCATCAAAACACATGAATGTAACAATATTTTCCTGTATTTTTCGCGTTCAATAAAATCCAAATTATCACATAAAAACTATAATATACATCGCGTCTGATATACTGTACATCGCTAATTAGAAAAGCACGCGTCGTGTATTAATTAAATATAACGTCAGCTTTACGTCGCGTTTTCTCGATTACGTCATTTGACCACTATGTTAGTTTTGTCATGTCACGGCTCATATATTCCTTCAAAATATTACGGCTAGACTTTCAAAACACCGCAATGTTTCCGCGCAACAATGAAGGCGGAAAAAACGCCCACTGTAGCTTGTACATGTACTTGAGAGCTAGATTATAAAACCTTTAAATAATAGGCGAGACAAAGCCACATTTTTCTTCGGTGAATAAACTCAAAATTACAAAAGGACCTGATAAGTTTAATTGTTTTGCATTCATCGTATTTCATATTACAGTCGAAATGTCACAGAGCGGTCGAAACGTATTTATGTCTATTATGTTTATTGCATCAAATTTAGACTAAGCCTTAGATTATATATTTTGCAGACATCTGATAAGTGTGGTTATATCAGATAAGCTTCACGATCAAGAGAGTGAAATAACCTTTAAAGTATTTGAGTCTTTGTTAGATTTTATGTAAAGAAAATTTTAAGAAAGAGTTGTTGCACTGGACGGAATTAAAATAGTTTCCCTGCTAAATGTGGAATAAAATGTTTCACTTGAACAAACTGAATAATGTGAAGATGCTGCGAGTGCCGCGGTAAAACAACTGTTAGTGACTACTAAACACACATTATGAGTATCTGAAATAACCAATGGGATAACGCAAGTGATGAAGCAAGATTGCAATGTGCTAATAACGTAGCGGTATTCCAGAAGAAACGCACATTCTTACACAGTGAAAACATTAAAATAGTCT
This sequence comes from Saxidomus purpurata, assembly GCA_022818135.1. Taxonomy (NCBI): domain Eukaryota; kingdom Metazoa; phylum Mollusca; class Bivalvia; order Venerida; family Veneridae; genus Saxidomus; species Saxidomus purpurata. The sequence continues at coordinate 10,311,199 of JAFMSR010000018.1, forward strand.
ATAAAAACTGCATCAGATAAAAGGATTTTGTTACTAAATACCAAAAACAAACTGTATCAATTATAATGCTGCAATTTAAAGTCGCTTTACGGTTTATCAGAACGCAATGGCAAAATCACCACACAGAATACCCTACATCAGGTACAAGGACAAAATGAATATGCGTATAATATCGATACTTTTAATGCATTTCAGAACTTGTACTTGTTGTTCGGAATGATTATTCGCCCTCATCGTTTCGTTTATCATTTCTATTAGAAAACAATAATTGCTTGCAAACTACCTGTCTCGTTACTTCAACGGCTTCAATAAATAAAGCAAGACCCCCCGCATATTTATGTCGTTAAAGCATCTTCGCAATATGCATGTTTATCTATTCCTACATTTAAAACTGCAGAAACTTTATAATGATGAAGATTCCCGTATAATGTTGACAGGGTGTATCGGATATAATTTCAGATTTTAGACAATCACAAATAAATCAAAATTTAAAAAAAGCAATCATACCTTGTGCAAGGATAATCATTCTGAATAATCATCTGTGTATCAAATACAATACAAAGTGCTATGATAAAATTTCATGAGAAATGTCATTTCATAATATACAAATCATTAAAGGACGTTGCGCCACTTAATAATTGCAAGACCTAGAACATACTACTAAAGTAGATTTAAAGGCAATTTGAACATATCTACCATTGATTAACTTTTACATCTTTACAGCAAAACCGACGTTTGCCTCTGTAAACATCTTAATAAAAATTATACAAAAAAAAATGTATGTTCCCGTTTTGTTCATTTAAGCATTAACGCTCTCGTCTGAAAATCAAGACAAAACAATTCTCTTGCCTTGTAATGGTTAGCGGACACTGCGAATAGTCACAACGATATCATAGTATTCCTATGGTTTCTTGTCGTACTGTAGTATAGTTGACTCTGCTCTTTTGATAATACTACATATACATTAAACCATAAAAAGCCATCATGGAAAGTAATGAACACTGGTAATTAAATATTGCAGCCTTTTACAGAGTTGCTGTAAATTGCAACACAATTTACCGGGAAGATAGATTTACAAAATGTCTAGACTCCAACATATTTTTCGTTTACACAAACCACTTGCCTGTTTGCATCAATTATACTAAACCTTCCAGAAATTATCTGTTGAATAGACCAATTAATTACTAACAAGAGTAATGTGCATGTTAATCAAATTTTGTAACTAATATTAAAATTACAACAAGACACATGGCATTCAAAAAATTGCAATGGTTATGTTTTCCCTACTGTTCAAATCTCATAAAACTGTTTTCCGTAATACACACTTATGATAAACAAAAGCTGACATAGTGTTAATTACTGTCACCTATATACAATAAACCAAATGAATGTAATACAAAAGAATTCCGCTTTTGATAGGAGTTAGTGTTCTGCACTCAAGTGTTTGTTATCGAAATTTCTCTGCAAATAAAGAAATGCTTTCCAGACCCATCGTTTTTGAAATGACAGAGAAATAGAATCAAACTATCTGACAACAGGTATCAAAATTAAAAGTCGAACGGGCATGGTGGTCTGACATTTATTTTGTTAAGCTAAGCACAGCACGTGCTCTGATGTAAAGGAACCATTGGTACATCGGGATTTGTCTTTGCGTAAGTCATTTGTAGGGTATATCAAGTGAAGGTATTCTTTACGACATTTTTTTCATATACACTCATTTACCGTTATACTCTGTTCTGTATGACTGTATAGACATATTCAGGGGCATTAATATGGTGACTGTCGATCCGCGAATTCATGTTTACCTCAAATATTTCAATACATATATCTACAAAACAGTGCAAGCGTCTACATCTAATTCTTACTATAAATAGATTTTTATAATGTTTGCGAATACGTTGACTTTTATATCAAAGTCTTTATAACAGTCACTTTAGTGTAGCCAAAGCAGTTCAAACAAATAAATAAGGAAACGGCGTGCATTATGAAACATCACATAACCTATTTATCTTTGTATTGCGATGTAATTGATCTGTGTTTCTCCTGTTTCGTGACATTTAGCTTGTTATAAACACACCTATAACAGGTCACTTTAGGACATTCCGTTAAAACAAACCCTTATGACCTTACCTTAATTAGAAGGACTTCCGATTTTCTTTGAGTACCGTTTTGTTAGCATTTCTTAAAATTCTCTTATAGTGAGAGAGTTAATTAAAGAGAAAATAACTGCGTAACATGATGGTAGAAACGTTAGGTTGAATAGCCGTTTAGATAGTGATATTGGTTGACAACCTTTATACAATGCATATGCATTATCAGTCAGCCAAGATAGTTACGTGTCGTACAGAGATATACACAAAGTGAAAAACAGTTGAAACGGGCGTTTCACCTATAAACAACAAACACTAACAGTCACGGGTGATATGTAGGAAACTGTCAAAGTACCATATTGGAATCCATGTTTGACATCCACAATTACGACAGCCATTAAAACTATACCATAACTATACCAAATATTTACTAATAATACTAGCTGTTTCAACCTTTTACCGACATCGATTTTTTCGGTTATGCACATGATACATGGCAAAAGAAATTTCCTCTTGCTCTTTCACGAACACTTAAAAGAAAGACGTTTCCATTGCAAGAAATATTAATCGCAAAATCGAGGCATACATAATGCAACATAATCATCTTCCAAAGAACAGTCTTTCTTGGATGTAAAGTTTACAAAGTAATTCTAATTTTGTAACGATTAAACATGCACAAAGTTAACCTACTAAGTTTTTATGTTGAAGATTATGTACGAGATGCCTTCCTTAAGGGTTATTAAAACTTAGAGTGCTCGAGTTGTATTGATATAAATAAAAAATATCTTTTTACGACTTCTTTGAAATTTAAATTGTTCGGTATTCAATCGTATTGGTAGCCCTAGACCAATAAATAATATGTTCTGTAGAGTAAATTGAGACCGGCTCCAGAAATTTCTACGAAAATAATTACTTTACAAAAACATTCATTACAGTGGTGGTGCTACCGTTTCTTGTCTCAGCTGTACGTGATAACAATTTCGAAAATTCTGTTTCTAAAAATAAGGCTCGTTAGAAAATTACAAGAGCTGTATATCATTAATTGTTTGGAGTACTTTGCAAAGTCCTCCCAGTGAAAAAAATGTAATAATTTCTAGTGTAAATAATTACAGTTCTACAAACCTTGTCATTTAATTCTTCAAAAATACTTTTGTCAACTAATATATGCATTATGTTTAGTAGTGAACTGCTAAAAAGCGTCAGATACTAGTACATGTAGTTGGTCATGCATTTTTGCCGAAACAACGTGCAAGAAAATGCATATACAAATGTAGTATTAAGTACATTTACATTAGTTAAATAAGTTCAAATGTGCCACCTTTTATATTATATAACATGTGCTTTTTTGTTTTTGGACGCATGTAGAATAGGTGATACACGCATATTCAGCTTTTATTGCGTAACTATTATATATTATTTTGTTCTCTATTGACTTATGGAAACATTGTTCTCTAGTTTAAGTGTCAGGAATTGCGTACAGCCAGATTGTTTTCAAAGTAACTTATCATAAAACATTTTCTATCATTAACAGGCAAAGACAGACACTCAAATTAGTTTAAAAATTGATTTAGGCATGGGCTGCAAGCCTTTTACTTGATAATGTTGCCGTTATCTTACAGTGAAACACAAAGAGTAAATTGACAAAATATCAGTATCAACCAGGTATTTAGTCTCGCTTATTTACCCTATTCTGATACTATCAGTCCTGTTTACGTCATATGATTCAATACTATAATGTGAATAAAATGTACAGCGTTATGGGGACATCGTACTTTAATTAATTAGGACAATTAGGATAATAATGTCTTTGAAAGGCAGCTAAATCGATTCCGAAAGATAAATTAACCACATGGACTACGCCAAACTCGTTGCATTAAAGAGATCAACTATAAACAGCTGAAATGTCTTTTTGTGACCTTTATCAAGCCTGGATAAGTGGGTCAACTGTTTCGGTCCTCCGAGGAGAACTTAGATAACAATTTAGCAGCTATAAATCTAAGAATAGGACATGAATTAAAATAGTATACTGCTCTGTCTAAAAGCATTTCATATTGAGTAAGTTCAGTTTTATGACATACAATGTTGCCAATATTTACCATTATCCTTATACACCAACTACAATGCGCTCTCAGTTACCGTTGAAAAAAATAAAATTTTCAAAAATGACAAATAAAACTTAAGGTTAAAATCAACAATAGAAGTAAAAATCTAGGAAGGAATTTGCAAATGTTGGTTTTACGGTACCGCTACATTATATATATGTTTATATTGGAATTTGAAAAGTGTTTGCAACGCTTTATTATTTGGTAGCGTATTATTGCAAATCTACAGATATACTTTACAGGATTTTATACTGGAACCTTTTTATATGAATATATGTTCTAAAATCTGTTATTTACATACAGTTTGAAGAACTTCATTTTTTACCAAAGTCTGAGAGCGAGCAGCTTTAATAAAGCAAAAGGTAATCACAACTAAGAAAAGTGATATATTTACAAATTTTATTTACAACAGTGAAATAAACATTATTAATAATACATGTAAGATAATGGTTATAAATGAAATTAAATAACGACAGGGTCTAGCAATACTTGAATGTTTTCGAAAGGCAAACTAATTAAAGGATAATACCTACATTTGAATTCATAGACTAAAATTGTACATATTCTTTAGTCAATGAATATATAATGTTTATTAAGGTCTCATCCATTTACAATTCATCATAAGAATTCATATATAAAACATAAAACAAGTAAATGGTTATTCCATGCAGAATTATAAGAGACTAACTTTAAAATTACATTTCACTTAATTCAATGATTAAGAAAAATATTCTACTTCATAAACATAAAAAACATGAGCATAATATATGTAACACCGATGGATTCTCCCGAAAGCATAGTTTTACGTATTCGGATAAAGAGCACACATAATTCCGTTCTTGCAGATAAAAAATTAACAAGTTTTAATACATTTACGTGGAAACTGCAATTGTAGGCAAGGAAAAAAATTATACAGGGACGTAATTCAATCATAGGCCAAGATACAGTTATGATTCTAAAACATTGCAATACCTTTCAATATCATCTTTCATTGTGATAGATACCAGGTACACCTGTTGAACAGTTTATGAGCTACTAGTATGTTCCCTATACTTTCACCTGATAAAAGTTGTTAAACTCTGCATCTCCTACAGATAACTTAAAACTAAATTACTGTCACTACAAATATGTCTAATATCTATATATGTTTCATGGTTATAGAATTATATCAGCATATTATATAAAGGGAGGTCATTCAAAAAGTGTGCAAGCAAGAATTATGGTTTTTGGTCGCCGGACTCCCTCTCAATAACCTCTATACAGTGAGCAATATAAATTCTATCCCTTACTTTGTTTTCTGTTTATACTCTGGAGAAGCATATTTCAGAAATGAATATATTTAAGAAGTGAAGTAAGCTAGAGTTATGGTTCTTTGTCATCAAATTTTCTATAAATGACCTCTATTAACAGGTGAAGTATTAACTAAATTCTTTCAATGATTTTGGATTTATGCCACTGACAAAGCAGTGTCCGGAGAAACGGGTAGTCGGACAGACGGACAAAGCGACATTGTATATGCTCCCCCCAACACACACCACTTCAGGGAGCATAAAACTGTTAAGATATCTAAAGTGGGACTTACGTAATACTGGCTTCAAAATAGACACAAAGTGGTTGGCATAAATGATATAATATAAAAGTCAACAGTTTACAGAGGCGTTTGGTATGTTTATAGAGCTGTACATCAAATAATATTTTACAATTGTGTTCGTATGTCAACTCTATCGTACAAAATCGGGCTGGGACTTAAAGGGTGTAATTCCCTTAATTCAAATAAAGGTTGTGTTTTTTCAACACTAAATGTAGTTTCTATACTATCTTTAGACAAATAATTAGTGTTTTATATCTTCGACCACACTACACTATGCCTTCAGAAATAAATTGATTTCGTAAAGTTGAAATATTCATGTTACTATAATAATAATTCCTACGTCTAGCGTAAAGAAAATGTTCTGTATTCTTGTTGTTAGCTTCGTTTTTGTAGAAAGGTCTATAGGATATCTTAGAAAAACATTTTTGAAATAATTGCACGTCTGTAACCAAGACTGTCATTATTTTACTTTTATTCCTCGTTATAAGAACATATTGTTCGCTGGTCATATGATTTATGTGATACTCTACCAGTAAAATATTGATTTAAAAGCAAACTATTAAGTGTTGCATTATGCCAAACTTCATATTATGCTTCGGTTATTTGATGACTTTGTTAAATATTTGCATAGTATTATATAGGATGATATCACCATTTTTGTATAGTGTGAATTTTTCATCTTTCCTCAATTATTTACAGTCAAAGTAAAGATTAAAAACATTTAAGAAAACGTGTTAAAGTATATAAAAAATGAATTCAGTATCGGTTTTGTAATCACTTACTTTAATATGTGCAAAACATGACAAATCCAAACATACAAACAAATCTACATAAACTTACATTGTACAAATTAACTGTTGTCCTCGTTATGTGTATAACATGCTTTATATGAATTTATTAATTTATGTGTATATTTAAAGTTCCACGGAGTGTGGTTTTCGTATCATTGTTCACAATCAAAAGCTTGTCATTCTTATGTACTTCAGTTAATCTAACTATATATATGATTTAATGACATTTTCCAGTAACAATACCTATAGCTTACGCTCTGTAACTAACAATAATCTAGTGATACCAAGATTTCGTACCAATTATCTAAAAGCTAGTTTTACATACTCCAGTGTACACATATGGAACAGTATACCTACAAGTATAAGAACAGCTAAATCACTGTTCTCGTTTAAAAAATATAAAACAAATACAAACAATATTTACTAAAACAATACAAACTTAAGACGAAATGAATGAATATTTACTTTGTATGATATGTCTTTAATTATGAGTGTTTGTCGTAGAATATATGTTTTTTTATTCAGCAATCATTTCATCTAAGATGTTAGATAGATTATATCATTGCCGTTACATAGTAGAACAATGTACATATATATGAAAGGGTGCATCAGAATTTTATATCATCATTTTGTTAATGCTTTGTTAATATAATTTCTTATATTGAAATATTAGATATATGTATGTTTATGTGTGTCTAAATGTGTACCGTTCTTTGAATAAAGATAATAAATTTATTATTATTATAAGTGAAATAAAAATGTGTATAAACAGTATAATTTAAAACAAACCGGAATACTGTTTTTCATTACGGCCGACACTCGTCTTTCTAGTATTACTGGCTAGACATTGCGAGGTAATAAAATACCCAATAGTATTACACGATTTGATGAAGCATAATTTAGTTGCAAGAGATAATGTTGTCCGAAACTAGAAGACATTGTACTAACACAGGGGAAATTTATAACTGTGATATTGACTTTCTTCTTATTTGTCAAGATACATGAATTTGCAAATAAAATCTCTTTTTATACTTTTTTCATACACTAGTATACTGATCTATTTACTATCAACTGCGAAACAAGTTCATACAACTTATATTAATAGGTCTCGAGACTCACTCAGATTAAATGAACCTCGAGAGAGAGAGAGGGTGCAATTAAGAATTATCTGTGTCTTGCCTAATAATACTACCACTACCTGGCACTGGTGGGGTTCGGACCCGGAACTCTCCTATTCTGAGGCGAACGCGCTAGCAGCCTACGACTGCACCAAATCGGCGCCAAAACTCCCTTATATTACATGAAACGGGAAGTTATGTTCGTGTTTATATAAAAACGCGAGTGTTTAAATTCTTTTACAAAGGGCTTCCTTTTTCTGTCGTGTTTATTATGTGCTTGCCACAGCTTATAATTGTCTAACGAAGAATGAGCATAAGTATTGTCAAAATAAGTTGCGTACGAAATCACTGTATACAAGATTTATTTAAGGGACATAATTATTTACAGTTGCAGCATTTATATTTGCTATACTAATTGCCTTCCCATCACCTGTCTAATTACTTTATCAATTTTAATTAAATGAATAAATCTAATTTATTAAGGCTCCCGATGACTTGCATCTGCTATCTAAGTTACGCTTCAGTTGTTTAACACTATTTGCGGCAGATAAATCATTTCTCGGGCATATTTTTTAAAATATATTCAATTGCCAATGGTACAAAGGGTAACATCGTCATTTACCTCATGACAATTATCAATAAATTCTAAATTTTTCGTGTTACAACAGGTAGGTCCTTTTTTTCAGTATAATAATAATGAAATGGGACAGCAAATAAAAAATTAAAAACACGTCTCATTAGAACATTACGGTGTTTCAAAATGTGCGACCAGAATGCTATTACAGTAGTGATCACAATGAATGTTGGAGTGATTTGGCATCAGTTATCCTTTACTTAAAATGGACAAATAAGTTTGTCAAAGCTTCACAGATGATATAAGATATTTTCGCAAATTAATCAGCTACCGGATTTATGTGTATTTTTATTCATCAAAGAGTAGTCAGCCTTTGAAAAAAGACAAAATCCTTCGTATGATTGTAAAATAATGCCACTTTACATACATGTATATCATTCCATGCAAATTACACAAACGACCACAAGTGTGAGTGACACTTGACAAACTGGCTTCTTCAGCACCATACAGGACTCTGTGTACAGAGTATTTTGCCACTCAATTAAATTTTGCTTTGCGACAAATGTCTGAGTCCCAGTACTATACAAAGCGATAAGTGAACAATTTTCACAAATATTAATTTTATTTTTTTTTAAAACTTTTGATCACCATGTATTGATATTTAACTTTAAACTAATCTACTATATAATGTATGAACATTGACTGCCATATTACTGCCAGATATAGCCTATATTTCTATTAATTTTACTGGCGGTTTTGAATTACGCACTAGGCAACGGTAAATATGAGAGAGTTAAAAACAATATGTTAGGTTTTTAGATGTATACAAATCAGGAATTTCTTTACTTTCAACAAATTCGTTGAAATTTGAATGGTTTGTTATTCAATCGTATTGCAAGAGCTAGACTAATAAAATAATGTTTAAGAAACGGAAACCTATAATAGGAATTACTTTGAAAATAATTCCTATAGAGAAGTATTCGTAGAGCTGGAGTTTTACTTCAGTTGATTGGATTGCTGCTACTGTACTGCTACTAATGCGTTTATTGTGGACTATTACGTGCCTAAAATCTCTTCAGTATATTAAAGGCGCTTTATTGTTTTAAATGTAATGGATCATTACAGGTTGTAGTTGCACACACCTTTCACTGTTTCATTACGCGAACATTTGTCTTTCTTATCTTAGACGTAAGTCTCAAAATCTTTTGAATACGCGTCGTAAAAGTACTTCAAACAAAATACTCTTAACGAGAAATCGATGGCTCAACCCGCGTTCAGATGATTACGTTTTGAACTGGCAATAGAAGACACACATTTTTAATATTTTAACTAATCCCCAAACGTGGGTGGCATTCTCTGCCTCCGCGATGTCTGCCGTAAACCACAAAGTGAATGTTGTCGTCCTCAGTTGTCTTTAGTGTTATACTTTTAAAATTAAAACCTAAATAAAGTTCCGTTGTACTTCAACTTATTTCATGAAAAACTTCACTGTGAAGTTTCATTTACTTGAGATTTCTTGGAAGAGAAAGAGCAATCTAGAGTAATGATACCATTTAAACAAACCGAACTAGGTTAGTGCATTACAGCCGAAACTCAAATAGACAAAACGTCTTACTGTGATTGCTGGTCAGACATTCCGAGATAATAAATGTTCAGTAGTATTACAGAAGTGAATTAGGTATAACTTTGTCGCACTCTATAAAACTGAGCGCCCTGTAAAAAGCTAGAATGACTGCGCCGATACGACAAATTAGGTAATTGTCGTACTGGCGGGGGCGCCAAAACGACAAGTGTGAATTTGGCGGCGGGGGGAGGGGGGTTGGGGGGCGGGGCGCAAACATGTCATCTTGTGTTGTATTAGGGATTTAAATGTCTTATAAAGGCGCCAACACGCCAGAACTAAATGGCAGAAATCGACCACCGTACATATTGATTATTTACAGTGACATTTTAGATGAAAAATAATCGTTTGTATTGTGCGATAGTATTTACCTGGGTATTTACCTGGCACTCATTAATCTCCGCCAATATCTTCGGGTACGTTCGGGTGTGTTTTCGTTGTTTCAAAGGATTATCATATCGAACAAATACATTTCACCGACTGAAGTTGACACCGCATAGACAGTGGCGTAGTGGTTAGATGCCTAACTTGTATGCAAGATTCCATGGGTTCGAATCCTGCATATAGTAGAATCTTTTATAAGAGTATGGCTATTTTTATTTAATTTGTGACACTGTCTTGTGCACCGTTTTCGCTTTTATATATTCTATGATTTCTGTTTCTTTCTTATTGTTGGTTAACTTTGCTTTGTTTTCTGTGTATTTATTTTTTATGTATGAATATTTACTTTTGATATTTATGGCATTTCAGGAATTACACAAAATTGCATCGTCCGTTGAATGAATGTTTTTCCGTCTGTCCCTGTGTTATCTTCGAAATCCTTCGATATATTAGCCGAAGCAATCTTATCTTTAGAGCGTAGCTGTTTTGATGATTTGCTCGTCGACATTTTCAGTTCTATGTACAAATGTATGCAGGACGACGGAGAAAGAATGCTCAAATAGTAATTGAAGAATCTTGAAACCCCGTGATGAGCAAAGACAATAGTGAATAAATTAAATGCAACGATACGATTAAAAAATGTAAAACAAAAAATCAAGCAAGACTCGAACCTGCATACGCTGTATTGGTAGTCAGATGCCTGATCCACTACACCATTACGGAATGCGATATCTTGTTCAGTACGAAATTGATATTTTATATCAATCGCTTGTTATATTTCATCCGAGGATTACCGACCACATACGAAATATTCATGAGTGCCAGTTCAATATTGTCGCATAATAGTACACACTGGGTAAACGCTTGCATTATCAGTGCAAGGTTAATGTAAATCGTTTAAAGGATACGATTTGCTCCTAATAATTTTTTTTCTCTCCCAAGTTTACATAATGATAAAGAGCTTACAACGAAACATAATACCTGCTTACCACCAACTTGTGATTTAGGGCCCTAGATCGTAACGCTTCTTTTGTCTATTTTTTGTAAGTGATAAAGACTTTCAAATTTGTAACTACGTGAACCTATTTGTGTATATCAAATCCTTTTATTGGTAGAAAAAACTTTACTGAAACTGGTCCCAGATCAGTTGACATAATCTAAATTAAATGTGGAGTACAAGATGGGAAGCCTTTGATTAATGTTTTTGTTTTGTTTTATTTGCAATCTATACTGCTACTTCATGTTTACTTTATACACACCATTTAGAATCTAAAATATGCTTTCAGCTGACTCGATATCTGCGCTTGCAAAAATGAATTGCTAATATTACTGACGAGTGCTGCAGAAAATAATTTTATAAATTACCAGATGACCAAATATATGATCGTTTAAAATAGCTTGGGACTTGTATTTCAGCTCATACATTTGTATAAGAACCAATTTTGTTTTGTTTAGTACTGATTAAACTGGGATAAACCCTTCTGTAAGTTAAATACTTGCAAAATATCCAGCTACCTCCGCCCAAATGAATATTAAATATTTTTTTAAGCAAACTTCAGTTAAGGTCTCTGGGAACCGATAAAATTGGAACTATCGCACTGTATGGCAAACTACGTCAAATATGAATTATAAATACAATACATAGGTATCTATTAAAATATTCCCTCTACCTATTCCAACTGTTATTTGTATTTTATGACAGTAGCTGCCTGTAAATCAACTGTCTAGTTACTTAATTATTTCTAATAAAATGAAAATCTAATTAATCGATGTTTCCGTCGTCTTGTTTCCGTTATCTCAGCTACGCTTCAGCCGTTTAGCAATTTTCTGCAGTTAAATCAATTATCAGGCATACTTACAAAAGCGCTTTAATTAAAGCTAACAAGATACCAGTTAATTTGTTTATGGGTTATACCGGATACATGATATAAATATGAAGCATTTGTAATAACAGCGCCTTTCTCAGAGTGAAAATCAACAGTAGGGACAAATACATTTCTAACATCAATGCTTAATGCTGAATTGCGTTCTCGCCGCTGTCGTCGTTTTTCGATAAAACCGAAAGGTCAATGAAATACTCTTACGTTTTCAGTCTTTCTTATTTAAATACGTAAATAGTTCAGTGATACTACTAGTAATCAACATAATATATTACAACAGCCAAACTTATGTTGAGTATAAGTGTAAAGTAATTAGGCTTTCTCGACCAGTGATAAACGGTCAATATTTCGAGTAGCATATTTGCTAAGAAAAACAAGGATTAAGTTTGTTTTCCTGATGCACATGTCACGGTACAGACTAAATCAAAATTGGGGAGAAAATATATAAGTGGCCGGTTAGATATGGGGGGACAGCATTCGCTCTTAAAACCTTGTAAGCTAAAGGCCATGCGTCCGATCAGTGTCAACATTTTTTCTCACTTTGTGACATTTTACGCCTTCTGACTGCATAAAAATCAAACTTGACAAAATTATTTTACTATGAGATAAAGCAACCAATCGCTTTCATGTATTACTCAAAATCTTTTTCAAAGATAGTTCTTGTTTCCATTATTGGCCATATTATAAAACATTTCATGTTTGTTTATGATAATATGTATGTAATTGCAGTTTGATATCAATTTAAGATAGATTGCAAAAAGGATGTTATCTATTTGTTCTCTCAGTAGGCTAAAAATGATTCAAGCAAACATCCTAACATAACGGTTGTACATTGTAGAAAAATTATGTACTTTACACTTTAATGTTACATGCGTCTTGAAATATTCGTACGGTGTTTCAGACAATCAAAATTACTCGCGGAATCACACAAACATTAGGGAACCAGACGTGAACATTTTGGAATGTTCATGCCTAATAAGACTGAAATTTTCCTGTTTAAACTTTGTTGTAATTGCCATGTTGTAAACAAAAGGCAAGATCATGATTTTGTCTGCTTAACTAAAACGAATATGTAATCAATTGCTTTTATTAGACGACTCATTATCATATAACATATTCGAATATATAAGCTTCTTTACCCTTTAACAATTAAGTAACAATTATCGTTTCCATGCGTGTACCAATTAAATATAAATTAAATGTAGTTTAAATACTTACAAGTCTGGAATAAGAGCAACTTAAAACAACGCTTTAAAAGAGATGTTTAAGAGACTATGTAGAACGCTGCGATTCCTATAACCGTTATAAAACTTTTAAAAAAAGGTTTAATCAGTTAAAAAAAATCAACGATGTTCAATCTGCAAGTAAAATACAAGTACAAGTCACTGTCTTACTAATTCACTCTTATCAATAAATTTCACAGACTAGTTATGACAATCGTTGAGAGAGTCTTTCACAAGGGAGCACTAAAGTCACGAAATGTCTTAAACGCACAAAAAGTGTGTGCAGTTTTTTCGAAATCCTGAAATTCATTTCGACAAGGAGAGAATAAATTCCATCTCGCGCGCAAAACTTCGGAAAAGTACGTGCCTATTTTATTTTAACTGCATAATTGTTCCTCTATTGATTTTTGTTAAGAGACATTTAAGTTACATGCAACATAAAAATGGAAATGTAACTATGGAGATTTTCATGAAAAAGGATTAGTTCTGCATTGTTGTTGTAAGAAGCGAGTGTTAACTTCACCAGCTGCACAAACATGTCAAGTTCACATACTGCTTGTACGAGTCACATTGTACTGCTGTAACATTTGAGAGACGATGTGAAAAAGGACATACATGTATAAGTTGTCTGTCTACAACAATCTCAAGCCAACAACTTTGAATTCGTCATCAATTAGGGAAAACTACCCTATCAAAAGTAAAACAGTTATACAGTTCTTTGGAGTTCATGAAACATGTACATGTAGTAATTATTGATTTTTTACTTATACATTGTAGATGTTTAATGCAGTGATATACAAATTTCGATAATTTAAACGAATATCTTACAAAATTAGTATAACAGTAGCGAATATCAAGGTGCAATATACTGTGAACTATAGAGTGTGATCTGCGAACTGTGAAGTGTGTTTTTTTTAGTATGAAGTGTAGTTTACTGTATAGTTTACTGAGGACTGTGATGTGCAAACAGTGAAATATGAGTTAAGTTAAAAGTTCTGGACAACATGAAAGCCTGTAAGCTATCCTGTACACTATGTATGGATTTCCCTACAAACTCTAAATGAGAACAAATTGTATTCGTTTTAATAAAATTAAACATATATCATTCAAACAAACACGAACTGTAAGCGATCTAGTCGAACGTCAAAGTTTGTGTTTGTTCTAAATAAATTACTCTTGATTTATCTTTAGTTTCCCTGCTTTCCGAGATTTGCCTTGTTAAAGAAGGTACAAATCACTTCAAAACATTCCGTGGAAACAAACACTAAAGCCGCAATGTAATTAGTGGTTTCCGGGGTTTCCTGCGAATGCTACAAATCTACTGCACTGGTACAGATTTTTTAAAATGGGTTTTCATTGATATTCATTGTCATTTCTATGGAAACTAATGAACTACTCACGACTTTTGTCGAAATGACTTTTTTAATTTTATACTGTTTTAACAGTTACATCTATATCGTGCGTTGGAGATAGTTCACGGTGATTCAGGTTCAGGAAAAAAAGCCGACGCATATGCTTACAAAAAGCATGCAATGGATTATGCCGTATAGGTAGCATACATGAGTGTGATTAGGTAATCATACCATAAACATAACAAGACAGCCATAATGGCACTATCAGGTCACATGAGAACAATTGCTGTAAAAGAAAAGAAAGTATGTTTGAAAGGTGATAATAAAGTTCAGCCGATGACAGTTATGAGCATTTTTCGTTAGTGCAGTTACAAAATAAAGACAGTAGGCCAAAACGTGAAAATAATCGTATCTGCAGGTACGTTGTACCAAGTGATTGATATATAGTAACTGAAGCAAGCAAGTTATGCAATCTTAACAAAAATAACAAGTATCATATCCTGGAACATAAGAGAAACGGTTGAAAATTGCGGTCAAAAGTTCTATGAGTTACAGAATATAATTAATTGTTCTTTTATCGAGCTCCGTAAAGTTCATATGCATATGATTATCTTCCGTAATCAGCGTAAGTTGACATCAACAGCGCAGTAATTTCTAAAATAAGAACCCGTGAAAAAACTGTGTAATGGAGCCGGTAATCTTTGAACTATTCTGCAATCGTTTGAAGTTGTCTGTACTTTTTTTTGTGTTATAATATAGTCTTATCGTATGGATTATTTAAGCATGTATCTAGCACTACTTTTCCGTAGTGCAGTTTTACAGTTGTAATTAGTACATGTTACAGATAAATTGTCTACGGTGTTTGAAATGTAGCTGGGTCATATGGCATAAGTCGGTACCGAGGATAACAAACACAATCAGTCAGTCAGTCAATGTAGCAAAGTTAATATATAATGTACAGTGTGACATCTTGTCTTTGTTTCGATAAGTCACCGCGAGAAAGAAACAAATGCTTAAAGCCCCTAAGCAAAATATAACAAAACAATAAACGTACATAAATATCATTTTGTTTTCAACATGTCAAAACTACAAATGTACACAGACGAAATATCCCTTACTTTTTCAAATTAACTGTCATTGAAGGTGGTGATTACCCCGCAAACCGCATACACACAGGACATAAACATTAAAGCCCTAGGTTCAAGTAGCTCTTATTTTACCAAGAAAGATGTCCTACTGGCAAAAATGACATATATTTGTACCAAATATATCCATAACTTACCTTTTTAATGTAGCACAGTATTTTTTTCAATGATGTTGCAAAATATATGAAAGGCTTTCTGGCAACTCTTTCTCGAAGAAATGACTTGAACACGAAAGAAAAACATATGTCAACATTATTTTTAGATTAAATAGACCATGGTTCTATCCTTATCCTATTAGTAAATTAATTTTTCTATCAGTAAATTAAAAGTGATCCTGGAACTTTAATGTGACATTATAATGCTTTTGAATGGGAAATGAACAATGATTGTATTATAACACAACTAGGAGTCGTATCAATCACTCTTGTTATGTGTCTATTCATTCTGGAAAATGGGTTTGAAGATGTGCGCACAAAAATCTGTATGTGTATTGTATTGAAACATAAATTAAAAGGGCCATAACCCTGTAAGAATGGTCCGAACGAAACCTGCCGCTGACTTAGTACCAATGACTTCTGTGAAGTTTCATTAAATTCTTGCCTGGAGTTTTGGAGATGAAGCGCGTACAGAAATATTTATGTACACTGTATTGTAAATAAAAAATATCTTTGTCAAATTTTATCATAATGCAGTCAGAAGTTTAGAAGATGAAGCACGACCAAGACTTTCTATTAACAGGTCCGTGTGGCATTGACCTTTGGCTTAAAGTGACCGGGGATCAGAATCGACTCAAAATTAGCGTCAATGCGTTCTTGTAAATGGTATTGCCCTAAACTTTAGGATACTACCTTAAAGATATTTTTGCGACCCTTTAAAACCGTATAGTTAAAGTGCATTAATAAGCTGCAAAACCTGGTCCCCATATGTCAGTCATTTGTCAAGCTCATATACAAACATGGATTCAACAAACATGGAAACAGACAGGTTAATGTAGATGATTGATGCGAGGGCATTTATACACTGCAGAAAATGACCTGTGGTCGACGAATAGTTGAGTACACTTGTCGGACACCGTACATGGATGGCGAGTAATATATATTGTACAATATACTATTACATACATATATGACATAAATTTAAAAAGATTAATGTATCTCTCATATCTTGTAATAACAAAATGTAGCAGCTGTCTACAAAAATGCAACCTATTCGTCAGCGGACCTTTGTCGGATGAATATAAAACGCCGAGGAATTCATAGGAGTCCATAGCATAGTTTGGAAACTGACACTTTGTCACGCACAGTCTCGGATTTCAAAGTTATAACAATGAATAAGTTAACCGTTGTTTTGTTTTTCGGATTTGTATCCTACGTAGTTTGTCAGATGGTTGGAGCTCCCGCTGAAGCAACCACAGCTGAAGATTTACTGTTAATTAAGCGTATTGCAGAATTCGCGGTAGGGGAGATTGGATCCGAGTATAGTCTTCAGAGGGTCATTTCAGGAACAAAACAGGTATGTGGACGTCTGATATTATTTGTTTACAAATTGTTTCAGAACCTATATCAGTGATTTTGTGTTGTTTTTTTTATTTCTCTGTAACATTTATCCGCTTTAGTCGGAACAAAAGCAAATAATATAAAGTATACTGTTTTAAAGTTGAAACAGGGGAGTAAAATACAGCTTAAGAGTACATATTTACATCTACATCAGAAACAAGTATGCACAATAGCTGCTATTTTTAATGCTACCTATGATATAAAAAGCACAATTCGCGGCGCACGCATATAGCACACAACGCATATAGCTTTCGTGATCATAACGCACAAAGTGAAAATGATTCGTAGCATCCCACGTATCCATCACATTGTCAGGGTGTTTAAATTCTGATCACATATTTCTTATTGCTGCTACTACTTATTTTGTTGTAACTGGTATTTTCATAGCTAATACTTTTGCTGTTGCTTAGTTGTCAACTGTGATTACTACTACTGATATTGCTGATGAAAAAAAGCGACAACAATAGCAGTCAATAATTACAAAATCATCTCCAATGTCCATCCATCCTATTTATTTTAGTCATGTATCATAGTTCGGACTTTCAGACATAGGTTTGCTTTAATCCATTTCATCACTATCATTAAATGAAATATGAATAGAGCTTAAACAGAATATAATAGTAAGCAATATGCGGGATCATGGCACATGTCTGTCGCATATATCTATCGATCAACGTGAGCGTTATGCTCTTATTTTCACGATGAGCTGTATACGGGGCGCGCATTATTCGGCGTTACAGAACTACCTTTTTTAACGAATACTTGAAGTGTCCAAACTGAAGGTGAACAGTTTCATTTTTAAATTTTAATTGCTTCAAAGTTAACAAACAAATTCAAAGTCTTTCAAATGATCATCGAACTAAAATAACATTTCATGACACATCATTGTTGACCAAATATCTAATTATTTTCAGGTCGTCAATGGAATGCTTTTCAATATTACACTGGAAGCTGTAAAACAGATCGCCGGGAAGGTATTTGAAACTCTTCTGTTTTTATATATTACATATCTTAACCACACTGTGTGAAAACCAGTGACAGGTTTTCGCAATCATGTTATGGATTTGACGTTACGTTGTTGTGACGTAAAATATAGATAATAATAATAAACCACACTTTTTACTCAACCTTTTCCCAAGTTGCGAAAAAGCAACTTCTTATTTGAAACGCCTCCGGATTGATTATTTACGTTTCTAACACGATCCGCATTTTTTCGTATATAGATATAGAGGGAAAGAAGCTATACATTATTAAACGATAAAATACAGATCCGTTTCAGGGAAAACGGGGGTAATATCGCCGATCATCGCATTCCGTGCTTGTAGTTCTAGGAAGTCTACGCGTCGAACAGTTCGTGGTACTTTTAAAGTTCGTGTGAATCGAAAAAATGCATCGATTTACGTTTAATAAAATAAAGTAAATAATTCGGGTGCGAAAAATTAAATCACGTGCACCCTCGTGATTTAATACACCTTCCTGACTGTTTTTTTACGAAGGCCTTTTTTAAAATATATATAGAATAACCGATGCCATGGTGATAAAGATAAACCATCGAACGTACCTTTATACATGTAACAGATAAAATGACATAATTCTAGAGTGTTTAATACAATCTGTATGTCTATAAATATGATCTATGTACATTCTTTTTTTCCGCAAGTTCTGATAAGACAGTTTTGCTGGAGATTAAAAAAGCAATTTACAAGATTTCAAATTTTGTAAAGGTTACCTACAGAATTGTATTGACTGTTTGTTTTGTGCGAGTTGATGTCGTATGTACAGGCGGTCAGTCAGTCTTACCTAACCATCGTTCATGGGAAGGACCAGTACTAGAACCCTCTTCCGTAAGAAAATGACATCTTTCTCACATGAAAGGTCATAGTCAGTAGCAGTGCTCGAACCCATGACCTTCAATCAATGACAGGTTTCAGTATGAACATGTCAGTGACTCTAACCACTCGACCACGGAGACAGATCTTACTTTGACTGTTCTAAAGAAGATCGTCATAATCTCAAGTACATGTGATATTTTACCTATGCGATTTGTATCTTCTAATTTCAGAACGCCAGCAAGAAAAGACATTGCAATGTACTTGTTTATGAGATCAAGCACCAGAGCTACCTTGAACTTGAAGAGTTCCACTGTCATTTTATTAACAAACAAGCACGACTTTGAGACAAACGCGTTTAAATGCACTGAATATTCTTAGAAATATATTAAATTGAAAAATATAAATATTTATTTGTGTTTTATGTTCCGCCCTGAGAGATATGTAAATTGTCATGATACTGGTTCCAAACTCCTTACAGCGATTTGACTGGGTTACTGTGTACTGTCAGGGGAAGTAACCGCTGCGGGGAGTTTAACACAGGAATTATATTTGTTTTATGCAGAGCGTCTCATTTGAAAAACGAATGAAACAATTATTTCTCTTAATTTGTTGAACAAGGGGCAAATTAAAAGAAAATTCATTTTTTGTACACGGACATACTTGTTGAGTCAAGAACTGTTTTCTGACTGTCACTTCTAACATGGATGCTTCCCATCTTGAATAAAACGATCGAAAAGGATTACTTTCACTGTCGTAGCAACCATTTCTCGACAGCCATCTATAAATTTGAAATTTGATAGTGAGTTAGTCGCTTGTTGCAAAATGTTTAGATGTTCAACCTTGCAAATAAAGCTGCAATATTTCTCTTCTTGTTCTGAATAAACGGGATGTCAGATTCTTGCATATCGGATCGGCATTACCGACAAATTCGGTCTGTTACCCTCCTGTACAAATCTTCTTTAAAGTGCAAGCCAGTAAGCAGAAATTGAACTTATGTATAAGTTGGCTGAATGATTGTTATTTTAAGGCTATAAACAACTAATTGTTCTGTCGAAAATTCTACAAAAATGATGTCAGGAGGCAGGTTTAACATTATCCTTTCATTTGATATATAAATATATCAAATACATTCAGCCGTTCTAGAGAAATTCAGAATTATACGCCTTGTCGGAAGACGTGCTGATACGATGATATCAAATAATTTGCGAACTGTCGTTTCACCTAGGTCAGTTAATTGTTCTATATTGTCTGTATCATTTACGTTTATAAAATAGCGATACATGTAGCTGAGCTATGTCGAATGCTTAAAAGGTCTCCACCCTGAAGAAGTAACAGCAAAGAAGGACGGTGTCTTTTTGAGTTCCCCCTTCCCCCAAACAACTTCTTTTCAAAAGTCAGATCAGACACTTTTTCTTAACTGTTTATACAGGAAATATAATTGAAGATAAAGCTTTGTTGTTTGGTCTGAAGAACCACGTTAGCAGTTTGCTGAGGACAGCTTCAATTATCTATACATAACACAACTGCGTCTGTTGTGTCCTGTACAAAGCTTGAATAGAATAACTTGTTCCTATCTGTCAAGCACTGATGGAAGTAATTTTCCCATCTGTCAAGCATTGAAGATCTGTCAAGCACTGGTGAAAGTAACGGTCCTATCTGTCAAGCACTGGGGAAAAAAACCCCCCCCCCCCCCAACCCCGGGGGAAGTAACGTTCCCATCTGTCAATCACTGGTGGAAGTAACGTTCCCATCTGTCAAGCACTGGTAAAAGTAACGGTCCCATTGTCTGTCAAGCACTGGTGGAAGTATCGTTCCCATCTGCCAAGAACTGGTAAGAATTCCCACCCCCCAAACCCAAGTAACGTTCCCACTGCACACTGGTGGAAGTAAGTTCCAATTGCTGGTGGAAGTAACGTTCCCATTACTGGTGGAAGAGTTATGCCAAAACTGGTTAGTAACGTTCTGCCAAAAACTGGTGGAAGGACGTTAGCTTCTGATAAGTACTGGTGGTCTGATACATTAGCCGATTTAACAGCTCCAATTGTCATACATAACACAACTGCGTCTTTGTGTCCTGTACAAAGCTTGAATAGAATAACTGGTTCCTATCTGTCAAGCACTGATGGAAGTAACGTTCCCATCTGTCAAGCACTGGTATAAAATAACGTTCCCATCTGTCAATCACTGGTGGAAGAAACGGTCCCATTTGTCAATCACTGGTGGAAGTAACGTTCCCATTTGTCAAGCACTGGCAGAAATAACGTTCCCATCTGTCAATCACTGGTGGAAGTAATGTTCCCATCTGTCAATCACTGGTGGAAGTAACGTTCCCAACTGTCAAGAACTGGTGGAAGTAACGGTCCCATTTGCCAAGCACTGGTGGAAGTAACGTTCCCATCTGTCAAACACTGGTGGAAATAACGTTCCCATCTGTCAAGCACTGTTGGAAATAACGTTCCCATTTGTCAATCACTGGTGGAAGTAACGTTCCCATCTGTCAATCACTGTTGGAAGTAACGTTAACATCTGTCAAGCACTGGTAAAAGTAACGGTCCCATTTGTCAAGCACTGGTGGAAGTAACGTTCCAATTTGTCAAGCACTGGTGGAAGTAACGTTCCCATTTGTCAAGCACTGGTCGAAGTAACGTTCCCATCTGTCAAGCACGTGGTGGAAGTAACATTCCCATTTGCCAAGCACTGGCGGAAATAACGTTCCCATCTGTAACACTGGTGGAAGTAACGTTCCCATCTGTCAAGCACTGGTGGAAGTAACGTTCCCATCTGTCAAGAACTGGTGGAAGTAACGTAGCGAGGACAGAACGCTGCATCTTAGGAAGGTTAAACAACACCATTCACACACTGACCTAATTTTAAACTCTGCTACATCATTTTCTGCTCGCTCCCAGACTTTGGTTTAAAAAAGTAAAGTTCTTTTAAACTGTATGAAATAACAAAATTTCGAAAATATAGTCATATTAAAAGGTTCGAGTATAAATTCCTGTAAAGTATATCTGTAGATTTGAAATAATACGCTACCAAATAATAAAGCGTTGCAAACGCTTTTGAAATTCCAATATAAACATAGAGAGTAGCGATGCCGTAAAACCAGCATTTTCAATCGATATTTGCAAATTCCTTCCTAGATATTTTCTTCTTTTGTTGATTATAGCTTTAATGTTATATCTATGTATTCGTATGCCATTTTTGAAAATTTTAATTTCTTCAACGGCAACTGAGAGCGAGCAGCTGTAATCACCATGTGCGTTTTCTATAAATGATTCTGTTGAGTGGATTGTCGCATTTAGCTCCTTGTTTAGCCAACGTTGTCACGAATATTACACTTTAAGTACTTTAGTAACAGATCGTTATTTGGCATTTGCCAGGGCTTCCAGGAATGACAGAGCATCGGTCAGAATAACTATGTGATATCAGTTATTTCCAACAATTGATCAGCATTTTAACTGAACTAAACAATCATCGACAAACGGCAATTATAAGAAAAATATTGTTTACTTTTTTAAAGCAAATTTCCATGGAGTCGGTAGAATTGCCATCCTGAGCTATATACCGCTTATGTAGGGCGATGAAGTAGACTTTTTGCTGAATCAACATTATCATGTTATGCTGATAATAAAATAGTGATATTATATGTCATGACTGTGAACCAAGAGATTAAATAACTAACTTACAAAGTAATGTTGTTTTGTTAATTATAGACTATTGTCTCACTTCCATAGAACCATGTAAGGCAACATGATATTATATAGATTATAGATTTTATAGTTTATTACAGATTCATGCATACACGTACTCATATACACTTGCTAAATAATATGAAAAATAAATGGCCATTACATACACGATACTCTTTAATATCATTATAAATATGCATACAACAGAGCTTTAAAGTTATACATGTATTACCTAGAATTCTAGTCTATTATGCAATAAAAATTTAGATATATAAAAGTACCCTTTAAAGTGACATTATGCGCATCTTACTGCACATAGTGTATTTTTGGTGACAGTTTTATAAATTTTCGGTTGCTGTGCATTTAAATGTGTTAAACAAATGATAATGCCGCATTAGTATTTGAAGTTGGTGCTTTAGAAATAAAAATTGGACAACTAAAATAATAGTTCCTTTCTTCGTAGTGATCTCCCTTGTGTTGTTGTTGTTCGTAGTAGAGATTTCGGCAGTGGAAGGGAAGCAACTCCTGTATGCAGTTGTTTTGTTTTGAAATTGACTCTCCCAGTCAAAATAGGAAAAGTGATATTTGGAAAGTTATTATTTCGTACTGGTAGCAGGAAGAGTTTGGTGTATTGGGTTAAAAGCTATTATTTACTCTACCCTTTTCATACACATCTATTTCTGCTGGATTTTTACTTGAAAAAAATGACCTAGATATTTCTATAAATAGAAGACATTATATCACGGGATTATATCACAGGATTTTATCACAACTTATTATTCAACTTTACAATATCACACACTGTATTAGATCAATTGCGCATATGATATGAAACATGTAGAGTTAATACAAAGCATAACTGAGCCAATATGGAATTCAAGCATTCTGATTGGTTTAAAAGAGAGGGTCAATACGGAGAAGTCACTTCCGTTAGATTTTTATAAGATGCCATTCTGTTTTTAGACTCCTGCTGATATCTTATTTTACTAAGTTAAATACAAATAAAATTGTTATTGTTACAAGAACATTTGTATTCTTGATTTTTAGCAAATATTGTAAAGTTGAATAATGAAATTATCATTAATCAAGTGATTTCATACTGGCCTTGTTATTTGTCCTCGGACAGTCGTATTGGACATCGGCCTTCGGCCAATACAACCACCCTCGGACAAATAACAAGGCCAATATGACATCACTTGATTATCAACATTATATTATTGCACTGGTTGTACCAGACCCCTAGACAATTATACATTTGCATTAATGTTCATAATATCCACAATTGATTCACTACAGGTAAACATTACATTTAATATATTTGGGATCCTACACATACAGGTGACTAATAGCACTATCTATCCGACAAAACATTTCTTATCTGAACCAACTATTTGGTCACTATCTCAAAACGACTGCCAACATAAAACGCACGTTCCTTTGGCATTAGTATCCGGGAAAACGCATTTTATTTTGAATCAAATTGTGTTATACAGAGGTGTCCTACAATAACTGGCAGTTTTACCACTCTTTTCAGATTCGTAATAGCTGTTTGCCCTAGGATATCATAAAACTTTGCAAAGCTAACGAACTTTTATTAGTTTGACATTTGCATAAGGGAATTTCGAATCGTATTTTAAAGTTAAATCAACCCTTTTCAAATGAACGTTACACCTACTCCACTACGTTTTTGTTTTAATCAGGAATCAGGAATTTAACTTTATCCACACGGCTGTAGAAGTTATTCCATAGGTTTTGTAAAACAACAGTAAACAGTAATATATTTTGTATTAAATGACGGGATATAACATCTTCATTCATTTATGATTTAGTGTGGAAGTCAATTCATGTTTTTGTGTCGTATGTTCTATATATCATTCTTCTGACAGAAATCAGTACCAGACATGTTGATGTTAAATCTTACGCTTAAAAGATGAAATGAATGATAATCAATACCATTTATTTGAAAGCATTTACATACTGAAGCGGCTCTATAGATTGGTTGTTATTCGATTCAATGTCTACATTAAAGCACCAGTCTCCATCCTTTCTTACTAGCATATTATAATATTATCCGAGTCTATGTAATTAAAGTGCAATTTATAGTCACTAACATAAGAAAAGGGAGGTCATAGATGTTCCATCTTTTATACGGTTCCTCTTATACACACGACGAAAGTACGTGGACAAAATATTGTCATTTATAAAATACACAAACTCTCTTATTTATTCACTAATTTACAGGCTTACTGCTCACGGAATGAAATAGTTGTCCTTACTGGTCTCTATGGAATGTCACCTCACTCAATCAATTACGAAGGCTTCATGGCCGAGGAAGCAATCGTAAGCTTTGTAGACGGCTATAACAACATCATATACAGTAAACTCCGAATAATAACGACTCCGGATATAGTGAAAATCCGGATATAACGAACACATTTTCTGGGCCCCGATGATTTTTTCTTTGTGAAAAGGTTATAGTTTAAATACAGTTGTTTTAAATTGTAATGATGCTCATTTTGTTTCAAGTAAATATCCAGCTATAATAGGTGTGTGTAAAAAAGGGTAGTGAAAATAATAGCTTTTAACCCATTACACCTAACTCTTCCTACTACCATTACGAAGTAATAACTTTCGAAATATTACTTTTCCTATTTTGATTGGGGCAGTCTTTTAAAAAAAAACCAACTGCATGCAGGAGTTGCTTCCCTTCCACTGCCGAAATCTCTATCAACAACAACAACACTAGGGAGATCACTACGAAGAAAGGAACTATTATATTGTTAGTCCGATATTTTCATTTTAAAAGCACAAACTTCAAATACTAATGCGGCAATATCATTAGTTTAACACATTTAAATGCACAGCAACCGAAAATTTCTTTTATAAAACTGTCACCAAAAATACACTATGTGCAGTAAGATGCGCATAATGTCACTTTAAGAAATTAATTTTTTTGTGAGCGAAAACCTATAACCGGCTTATAGTTCGGCCTCCAACTGTCAACATTTGTAACAGACACAATTTTGAGTACATTTCACTACGCGTACCGCTCGTCTGCATGTCTTGTGTAAGCGACGGTTTATTAGGAATTTTGACGCATTTTAATTGCTTGTCGTTTTGATTCTTTCCTTTTTTGTAATATTGAGACTTAAAGGGACATACCCTATAAGTGTTGTTGAACTAAATATCCTCCAAACAAAATAATATAATCTTTGGAAGTATTATAAAAGGTTCAGCAATGCATTCCAATAATTGTCGATAAAATCAGCAGTTTAGAATATGTTGCGATTCCGTAAACCATTCAATAATATGTGTAGAGTTGTTGTACAATTAATGAGTGGATGCAATTTACTACAGAAGGCGTCTTGATTGATAAATTGTTTTAAAATGAGACATTTCATAATTTTAGGTTGTATTTATTTATCATTTTATGTTCATTGAACACATAATCTATGTTTCGAGAATATAATCTGCAATATGTACAATGTAGGTAGGGTATCTCCCTTTAAAGTGACATTATGCGCATTTTTTTCAAGTAAAAATCCAGCTGAATATGGTGTGTGTACAAAAGTGTAGAGGAAATAATAGCTTTTAACCCAATATACCAAACTCTTCATGCTACTAGTATGAAATAATAAGTTTCCAAATATTGTTTTTCTTATTTGACTGGGGAGTCATTTAAGAAAAGAACACTGCATGCAGGGTTGCTTCCTTCCACTGCCGAAATCTCTATCAACATCAATAACGACACAATCACTATCAGTCCGATTTTTTATATCTAAAGCACCACTTCAAATACTAATGCGGCATATCATTATTTACACATTTAAACGAACAGCACCAAAAATTGCTTTTAAAACTGAAAAATACAAATGGTAAGATGTATGTCACTTTAACTTTCTCAGAAACATTAGACAAAAGTAATATTACTGTACAGTTTTCCTTAGGCCTAAGTTAGCATACCACATTTCAAACACTGCAGACAATTTAAGTGTGCTATGTGCGAATAACAACTGTGAACATGCGCTATGCGAATGTAGTGCAAGACAGACCAGATCAATCTTCTGTTTGAATGTCGCATATGATAAGAACATATTACAAATAAAAAGAGTACATACAACTTCAAACGATTGCAGAAAGGGCTGCATTACACATTTTTTTCTGTTTTAGAAATTAATGATCTGTTAGCTGATTACGGACGATAATCATATGCATATCACGGAAAAATACGGATATTTACGGAAATTTACGGAAACGTACGGAGCTCGATATAAGAGTTTGTAGTTTGATTTTCAAATTTCAGATGTTATTTCATTGACAACTTTGTTATTTACGAACGATTACATATATATTTACCTAAAAATAAATTTCTCTAAAAAAAAAAAAAAATTTACGTACATTCCCGAGAAGGAACTTACGTGATCAAAATCACCCGCCATTTATCGAGGACGCTGCATGTCAAGGCCCAGTGAACGGTTTCACCGATTACAACTACAAGGTAACCCAGAATCATTTTTGGTTTTCTCTGTTATACACATTGTACAGTACTGTATTTATATTTCATTGCTGGTATTGCTTTCAAGGTCTTGTCCTTTTCGATCCACATCATCAGATCATATCGATTGAAGTTGTACAAAGCGCAGATCGAATTATTTTTTATTGGTTTAAACAATTTATAATGTTGACTATGTGATTATTTTTCATTTAACGTACGTTTTATAATAAAACAAACTCTCCTGCCTCCCATATATTTGTGAATCATTCATTCTGTGTCATATATCGAATTTCGTCCTCTGCACATTTCGACCCGCGCTTTAGGTAAGGTTCAGCGCAAAACACGTAAGTCAAAAGTTGTTTTGAGGGGAGTTAACCTATAGCCTCAGGCCTTTAGCGCTAACAGCGCTTTGATTATAAATTTTAACACTCGTTTTTAAAACTCTATGTATCACATTTTGCTAAGAGTCAACTGCGATGTTATAATATACAATAACTATCTGGCAGTCTTTTTGTACATAACCCTTTTCTCCTCTTTTTGACTTGGTGATTTTTCTAAAAGAACAAACAAACTCCTCTACTGCGATATAACAATTTTCAAATTTTGTTAAGAACCAGTATGCATGGGAGTCATATCGGGGCCGTGGACAGTTCAACAGGGGAGAAAAATCCCACAGCCCGCCGGGACTATAAATATTGAAAACATAAAAATTAAAGCACTCCTTTTGCACCCTTGTTTTCGTGTTTTGTCTATTTTGACTACCCTATCACTACGACGCATGCGCAGTTTTGGTACTGATAGTGGGCGGAGTCTATTATATCGTATTATTAAATAACTATTGTTTATTAGCTCTAATATTCATGAACTACCCGATGTAATAAAATAGGAAGAACTATCATAAAATTGAAAGACAGGGCCAATAACAAAAAATCAGGGCCAATATCACTTATTGGACCGGTCCAAAAATAGATTGCTGACGAATGATTGGCTGTCGAGAAATCTGAGTATTTTAATTGGCTGATGCGTTCAGGCCCCAATTTCACGAAAATACTTAAGTAATTGCTCAGCTGAGTACGTTATTTTAAAGTCTAATTGTCTCTAGAAATATGAATTTTATTGTTGTCATTATTAACGATAGTCTTTTTTAATGAAATTAACATGTTGAAAGAACAAAATATTGTAAATTACTAATGCAAGTCAGATTGAGTGGAAAATTCATTTGAGTAAAAGTTAAGATTTTAGAATCTTAAGAATTTACTTAGGTAAATTACTTGCAAAAACAACATTTCCTCCACAAATACAACAGTGTATATAATTGTATTAAATGGGTAAACGATTCTGACAAACTTGAATTCTTTAAATAATTAAGCATGTAATCTGATAGTGTTGAATAGTGCTGTCGAGTTTCATCGGCCAGATGTTTAGTTTCTCGAAAACGAAAATGGCTGCCATCTTGAAATCTGTTGAAATCAGCCCTGAAGATTGAAGGACAAAATTGAAAATCAACATTTAATCAATATCTGCCTGAAAACCCATTTAGGAGGATAGAAAATGCTCCAACTAAGAAATTGAATACCCACATCAATATGTTTATTTCAAAAATGAATCTGTGAGAGGTATTTTTATTTACTGATCTGCATCTTACTTTCTGTTTCTGACGAGTTACTGCCAGTGAATCATTTTAAGTTTGATTAGTTATTTAATAAAATTGTCATTAAATGAGTGATTTGAAATTGGCCATGTCATTTGTCCTCTGGCACTCGTACTGGACCTCGCCCTCCGGGCTCAGGCCAATACGAATGCCCTCGGACAAATGACAGGGCTAATATCAAATCACTCATTTAAAAACATATAACAATTAAACGATCAAATTTTTCTCATACAGCGAACTTGAGTAAATTATGGAAATAAATCTGCGAATTTTGAAGGAAAATGAGCGATCTGATTGCCAATGAAAGTTGGACGAACTATTATATCTAATATGAAAATGGAATATGGATACAACATTACTTTTGTGGGGGACAAATGTCAAAAGACATGATTAAATAACTGAAAACATTGCTCAACAGCAAGAAATCTGAAACGTTTTTGTATAACAAGTTGCGCCGTACATAAAAAAAAAACACACTTTTACGGCATTCTTTAACTTTTAGGTTATATAGCTGCTGTTAGCTGTGTGTTTATATAGAGAGTTTTTTCTGGGGTATCTAGAATTACTTAAAGCAAAGTCACAGTTTTCAAAATAAAAAAGAGATGAGACTGTACTATAGCAACAGTAAGTAAGTAAGAAGTCTATATTACAATGTTAGTTGTTACAACAACAACAACAACAAGAATAACTTTATTTTGTGAAGGTTACATACTAAGTGTACAAAAAGTTTCATACTGGTTATTTCCAGTATGGCCTTCATTTTTAACTTTAAACATATCCCTCATATTCACACACACACAAAAGTTCACAGTTTCACAAAGTATTTAACATGCATGCATACCAGCATATAAACATATCCATTACTTTCGACAAACACGCATCAATTTATGACATGCAGTCTTAACTCTATATATATTTTTTAATCATGCATATACTGTTGGTATTCGAATACATGTACTTTCATTTATTTGTCGTAGGTAAAGTCCAATTTTGATCGACATAAAAATCACTGATTGACACTTGTCGTCATGTTATTTTTAAATATATATACAATGTACATAGTAATTAACTAATTTTAAATAAAGAATAGCTTATTGCTCGGGTAAATACAAAACATATTTAACCATGATTATTTGGACCTGGTATGCATTATAAATTGAAAACTTACATTAACAATACACAAAAACTAAGCATCAGATTTACAACAAGTAAACCGTTATGTCAGCAAAATAAAAGAAATATTTTTGCATAACATTAAAGTTTTCTATAAATTTGTTATTTGTCCTTTATGGGTAGTTTGCTCATCGTTTCATAGTCACTTATTTGTAGTTGACCTCAGGTAATTGCCTGTTACCCAGGCGCAACATTATTTTATCGAATTCAATCAAACAAAAGAATCTAATTAATCAAGGATTCAAACTCCTTGTATTCGCTATCTGAGTTACGCTTCAGCAGTTAAACAATATTTCTTAGGTTAATAAACGATCAGTGATAGCTTCCAATATGTTTGGTACTGAGTTGTGAGCGATCTTATTTGTTGAATAGCTTTATTAGGTGCAATTGGTATAAAATGCAATTTTTCGATATTGTCACAAAAAAACGAGAAACATCGTTGTCAATAGCGTGGTAGCAGAAATATTTTTTTTCACTTTGCGGTTCATCCAAATTTATTGAAACTGCATGATGAATTGCTTAGTACACTGATCAAGAATTTCAAATCAGTGTGTAGGAATACTGCGAACTTAATCAAAGCCCATCAGGAAGTGAGCAATTTGTAAACTGAAACATATGATCACTTTTTCGACGTAGTCGTATACTTTTGATTTGAACTTCCGTTGGTATGGACGCGTTGCTAACCACTCGTTACAATGTGACCAATCGAATCTGCAAATTATTGGCTAGCGGTTCGGTACCCGGAATAAGGTGTACTGCCCGGGAGCCTTCTGAAACACAAAATGTGTATATTTTTTATATTATAGTTATTTATAATAAATCATGTTGCAAAAAAGAAAAAAACAGAACCGTATGTCAAGGTTTCTGGACAGTACGAAGGTCAACTTTTGTTTCAACGAGGTGTTGTCCGGGGCCGGACATCAGCGTCATTGTTATTGGCTAGCGTTTCGGTCCGGAAAAGCAGTGTACGCCCGGGAGCCTTCTGAAACACAATGTGTTTATTACGTCACCTACGTCGACCATCTTTTTTTTTAAGATCTTTTTTTATGAGATCATCAAATATAAACCATTTTGATTATATGTGAACATGTATAATTATGTAGATGCTAAAATATTTCTCGTTTTCCGTTACAAATACTTCGAGAGCATCTCTGACTATATCATATGTGATCTACCTATATCAAATAAAACCAAAAAGATGCGAATAACAATTAAAATGTATATCTCTAACTAGTTCTATAAAACGAATGTAAAATACATAGAGTAGAGCAACGTACTCTATAATCATTCCGTATGAAATGCCAATTAAGAAGACATCTTGAAAATATCGTGATATTTTTAATTCTGTAAGGTCAATTATCAACAATAACAAGTCATTTGGAAGCTGACAGAAACCAAACACCCTAAATATCTGTATGACGGAAAATCGTTACCGATTCTATCAATGCGTAGTACATTGTATAGTACTATAATTATGTACCATTTGTAGCGTATTCATTATCATCGGATATTACAATATGAAGTTAGCCTAGACTTACTTAAAGTGACATTATGCGCATTTTTTTCAAGTAAAAATCCAGCTGAATATGGTGTGTGTACAAAAGTGTAGAGGAAATAATAGCTTTTAACCCAAATACCAACTCTTCATGCTACTAGTATGAAATAATAAGTTTCAAATTTGTTTTTCTTATTTGACTGGGAGAGTCAATTTAAGAAAAGAACAACGCAGCAGGAGTTGCTTCCTTCCCTGCCGAAATCTCTATCAACATCATAACGACACAATCACTATCAGTCCGATTTTTTTATCTAAAGCACCACTTCAAATACAAGCGGCAAATCATTAATTTACACTTTAAACGACGCACCAAATTGCTTTTAACTGTACCAATCCCACCTTAAACAACAACAATTGTTACTTCCTGATGAGATTTGTTCATAGACTTTTCAAGAGAAAAAGTGTATCAGGACTTATATTTGATACAATATCGAAGTCCATAGTTGCTGTATCTACGACATATTCAAAGTCACATAGCGTGACAGGTGATGTTTATCTTTACAATTATATTTCACAAATAACCAGTTTCAAAGCAAGACGACTATTCGAGTTGCTCTCCTTCCAAACTGGATAAAAAATTGTTTTCTGCATCGTCTTTCACCATAAAAGTAGTTAAACGCATTGATTCATTGTCGCATTAATTTTTTTTTCCAACCTATAAATTAAGATTAACGTTCTGTTTCTGCAAGGTCTTTTACTAGGTATTGTTACTTTCGAAAACATGGTGGACACTTTGATGCCATTGATTTTTTCTGCGTAAAAGCTATTTATTTCCTGTATAATACCAGTAACAGAAATTAACCCAGGGAGATATATTTTACTTACTTATTTTGTCTCCTAGTTAAATGCAACATGACGTTGGCACATTTCGCCAAATAACTGCATCTTTGGTAACTGGCCATTCTAAGGCAATACTGTAGTACTAAGCGTCATCTGTTGTTTTCATTTTTGTGAGGCCTATTACTGTAACATTGTACTTCATTTGGCAAGATTGTTGTCATTTAATTATTTCTTGTTTGAATGCAGATCCACCATTCTGATCTGTGTCATCTATCTTTGTGTGATGCTGCTCTATACACGATCTGTGGTACCTATCCCATCCTTTCCATTTTACATCATACTGTCTGAGATATGTTACAGCCGTTGTTCTGATACAACTCAGTAAAGAAATTAAAGGTCATTTTGCCTATGTACATACATATTTGCAAATTGAACAAGCTGTTCCCAAAACACACGTCATATGCTTTTACATTGTGTTGTTAGTAACACATGTAGTTGTTCATGCTTATAAAAGCTAATCATGATAATTGTTAAAGAAGATACCACAAAATACTTTTATGTTGAACAAGTATGATCTACACGTAAAATGAACATACAGGGTGCAATATATTGCACGTACAAACAGTTGTCCATAAGTTTTAAGATTCGTCCAACTCGAATGTTCTCACCCCTTCCATTTAAATGTATGGACATCTATTACATAAAAATGACTTCCATTATCTGTAAAGTCAGTGTCGTAAAGACAGATGTGGACATTTCAATAATTCTCATCACCTCTGTGACATTTAACCATTAAAAGACACGAAATAGCAAATTGTGTTGGATAGAAAATAGTTTCCTTTTCCCAGGCGTTTATTATCCCAACATTCTGCAATGAAGGAACTGCTCTCTAGGGCCATTTTTATGAAAAAGAAGTGGAAAGAAAACAAAGCAATGTTAAAATTGTGATACTCAATCAGACTTAATTTAGTCTGTTTTATAGAATTTGGCACAATAAACATTCAAAAGGCTTGTTTATGTAGGCGTAAAAATTAGCTGATACTTTAATGAACTACAAAACATTTGTCTGTTTAATACTCCTCCTATCTGTTTGGTAATTGCTCGAGGGAAAATGACATTTTTGTTGCCATGCCACAATATTCATTTGCATTACGTTATAACAGTGCACTTTCAATTGGTATCTTTCTTTCCTTTACCTGTTCATTCAAATTATGCTTACAAATAACATAATTAAATAAACACATTACAAAATACGTGACTGAGCAGCCACAAGAAATCGCCCAAAACAAACAATCAAACATCAGATCTGTATAAATTATTCCGCCGCGTGTAAAACGTGACGCTCTTACGACGCTTTGGAAGGTCAGTTACACGAAGTGATAGCAATGCTTCAATTTATTTTCTACATGCTTACCGCAGACTTACCCTGAATTTAATGGAAAAAAAAACGATTGTACACAGCACGGCACGGCACGGCACGGCACGGCACAGCACAGCACAGCACAGCACAGCTTTGTCGTCCTCTTAGACACATATGACTGGAAATCGCCTTTAAAGTTAGCTGTTATGGATAACATGTTAGTGACTCGACTAATGCAGTTGTACCTTTGGTATAAATTAGAAATATCATGTAATAAGAATAAGTATTTCTTTTTAAAATAAGGTCTAGAAATAGAAATATGTCTACAGTATAGGTGCCTAAACCTATCACTCTCTGTATGCCCATATGGCCCACAGTCAACTGGTCTCAAAATTATACCCCATATACATGTAATATGGTTTGTCGATTAGATATCTTAGCTGTAGATAAACATGCATCTTTACATTTTATTTAACTTTTCATCTAGGTTTGATTTCAAATTGTAGAAATAATACATTTTGACTTAAATATGCATACATTGGCCTATTTCTATTCATTTTGAAGTTTTGGTAAAGCGAAGTCCCAGGCTGAGACTCCCAGCTGTGCGACTTCACATGCTTATCAATATTTCTGTGAAGTATTGTGGTCTTGTGTCCCGTCCGAAAAACTCTTACGGAAATGCCCTAGAGATACTGTGCTTTGTCTAAAACACCAATTCCACTAAATTTTTATTCAAGAGATCTGCTTTATCATCTCCCACGTTAGTAATTAGCTAATAACAGCGCTCATTTTCTATAATTGTGGCAACACCATATTAGCAATACTTTGCAATTTATTGGTTAGCGTTTTGCTCTAACGGAAGCGAGAATGGTGTTGATATTTTGTTAAATGACGTATGCGACACCAGGCAACGACCGTGAAGCACTGTTTTAGAATGTTTTCAAAAATGGCTTATGTCTGATATGATAATATACAAGGCAAAATTGTCATTTTACAGTACAACTTTCTGTACAGTCAATACCCTATTGGTTTTAAGTCCTTCTAATGGTGCAAGAATAGTCTGGCATAAGGATAAAATTTAAAACAAACCAAATTTGGTTTCTTCTCAATATTCCATGATGCAATAGACCAAACGTCTTTCGTGAATCACTGGTCAGAATATTAGCGGAACTAAAGATCCCAGTAGTATTACAAACGTAATTAAGTATAATATTCTTTTGTTGTCCTTGAATTATCTTGACAAATAATAGAGAATTTTGTCTGTACATTGGGGACAGATTTAAAGCTGTGACATTGATTGTCTTTTCTGATTAAATATCCTGCATGCTTGAATAAAAAAAAACAATTTCAATATTGTCTTTGAAATTTGTCTGACTTTGTTATATTTAATAAGAACGCGGTTTTACTATTTTTTTTTTGTAATTTGGAACATCATTTACTACTGGGGAATTGCGCTCTGTTAAAACGCAACTCAACCATACATTTTAATTTAATTGCATTGCAAGAGAAAATTGTAGGTACTCGGACACTTTAATGTTCCAGAATATTGTATTAAACGCAGATTAAGTTCAGCCAGAAAAAAGCAAAGCACTGAAGACGCTGGATTTGTTTGTGTATTCAAAATATTTGTCCTTTGTTTTGTTGTGACGGCTATTTCAGTCTGTAATCTTCATTAGTGAAGGCTATACCAGTTGGTTATAAGATACGAACAGAATGCATCAGTTATAAATCGTATTTTGGATCGAATTGTCTCTGTTTCTATTCCCGGTACACATATATATAGACAGCAGGGATTTTCACTGAACTCAACAAAATGTTTTCACCTACAGTAACGTTCTACTGTTTAAAATCAGACACTGATCGAGCAGCTAGTTAGTAGTTACGGCGCTTCGATAACACAAACAAGCAGGCAATAGCACCGATCAATAAGGGGATCAATTTATTGTGCAGACCGACAAAGTAATAATGCGTATCTATAATGCCACAATATACATTTTATAGAACGAATATGGTAAAGACCAGGAAGTAACGATGTTTTTCTGCAGTCATTGATATGCATTTTAACAAAATAGTTCATTCGATGCGTTTCAAGATAACGAGGCATACAGTCGAATATAGGGTAAATTGCCTTCTACTTAAAACAATCACCACCTATGAAATATAACAAATCGTTTAAACATCGACATTAACGTATACTAACACTTGTTTTCTGCTTAAGGTGCTCACGCGTATTTCTAATACATGTAGAAACACAGACTAGCTCGCGCCAGTTCCGCAGAATAAACATATCAGCAATAAGGAAAGTTATAATTACGTCCCTTGCCGCGCATTGAATAAAATTTATGATTGGATGGATATAATCGTAAAAAGAGAATGTGTAAATATGCGCGTAAATATTCCATGGCTGGTTCAAAATATTATCATTCTTTAAAATACGATCAAGGTTGACATTTTGCTGTCACGAAACTCAAAAATACGTTTTCTTTCCCCACAAGGTTTAGAAATGGCCGGCGGGTTAGAAATCGGACTATTTCTATAGGGTGTATATATATAGTAATTCGTCCTTTTTTTTTACGCATCATTGTAAAATGAAATCATCCGCGGTTCTCATTCGAAAACAGTTTACTTTAGTGATGTTTACAAAATTTAGCTGATGCTGCATGAGTTTATAACATTATATATTTAAACAATACAACTTTCATGTCTGCAATGGCCATAGAATCATAATTTGGGATTATATGCTGACTGACGAGCCGGAGCTACTTTCAGATTTGGTACTTAAGGCGTAGGCTTTGGAAAACGCTAAGTAAAGTTGTTTGTTCCACAAACAAATAAAAATGAAACAGTCATCTATCAGAAATACCACATGATAAACCAATTGGGGCCTTTAAAACCCTGGTACGATTTCAGGGACCGAACCGTTACAAATAATATATTTAAATGTAGTATTGAGTCGCATAAATGATGATAAAATGGGCATTTACTTGCAATAGACGAAAATTCTGTTTTGCTTTTAATGCATCACCAGCCCTTGTAATGTAAAATAGCTTTTTACTCGAGCCAAATACAAATGCTTAATGCCATATTTATACTTTATATAACATATGGATGCTGAACAGCAATGGCAATAGTTAAAAAGAGAACACTAAAAGAGAAACAAACGTTCGTATAGAAATATGCATTAAAAACAACCAGGTGTCCGCCGCAATAATATTGTTTTAGCAAAGCATAATACCTCATTTGTATTTAACGACACTAATTGCCTGTTACACAGCTGCCTCGTTAATTTATTGAAATTAATCAATTCAATGAATCTAATTAATCAAAGGTAAAAACGCCCTAGTTATGCTTTAACAATTTTCACCAGGCTCATATACATTTGTATTGTCAATTATAACTTAAGATATGTTTGATATGAAGTGGAGAGTCTTTGTATGTGTTTGTATTGTTTCACTAGGTGTATTGGTATAATATAAAATCATTATGAATATAATTAAAACAAAAGATCAGCATCAAACGCAACCAGCAAAGAAGCGGCATCTTACGACAGTTCATCCAAGCTAAGGGGAAACATTCTGAATGGTTTAAACTCTTTGAAGAATGCAAATTTATTTTGCACGACTGTTATTTAATTTATGTTTCTTACCTGATTGTTCTACAGACACAAATTTATACCAGTGATTTACTTTTACTATTTTAAAGCAGAATCGTCTTTTATCTTTATGGTATGTTACAGTTTTCTTTACAATAACGTTTTGCAAATAACAATTTCTCTGTATATCTGTAGGTCATAATAACATATTACGTGCGACTCGAACATAGAAGAATCACATGAAAACATAAAATAAAATCATGTGTTCGAATAACAAATTACATTAACTGATAAACAATTTTGCATTTTTATCTTTAGATCGATCTTCGTTCAATCAGTTCAACCATTGTTTTAAATACTGGTTTTATCACTATTTCTTATTCATGGTAAGGATCAGAATACGTTTCTACTTTGATGTCATTATTTTCACAAAGTGGCATCTTCGCTGCATCTTTCGAATTTTTGCTTGTAATTGTTACTCTGATTAGAATATCTAAATTCCTAAATGCCTTCCTCCCTTTTCTGTAGATTGTCGACCGTTTCATTCCGTAACAAAAACAATCGATTACTTCTCTTTTAAAATTTTATAAGACAACTAAATGACAATTCCTTATAAAGAATATTCACACGTGTTGGTTTGTCACGAAATGCAATGACAAAAAGCCATTTGTAAGGAACAAATGCTGATGATATTGCGTGTTAAATGAAAATATTAATTTATCTTTTGCATGACCTGTAGACATCTGTACAATCGTTTCAAATTCCAAGATTTCTACAAGAACGGAATAATTTTTCATTAATCGTGCAAGATGTCGTGTATTACAGTCATCCCATTCAGTTTAAGTTAATGTTGTATAAAGAAATACGTATATTTCCATGCTGTATGTCGTATGACAGAAACTAGTATTGTTGAAAATTGAATAACAGTCATTTTAGATAACAGATCTATGTCCACACAAACGTTTACAAGCGTTGCATAAAATCATAGACGTGCAGACAAGAACCGAGCCTTTAATGTGACAGACCAGCTGCAGACAAGACTGTCATTTATCAATATTTTATCTATTTTGTATCGATTTGTTGTTAAAGTCCCAGGATCACTTTGAATAAACTAATATAGTAAAACAAATTTACTGATAGAATAATGATAGAACTATGTTCTATTCTCTTAAACCAGGTTCTATTCACTCAAAAACAATGTTGACATATTCATTTCTTCCGTATTCAAGGCGTCTCTTCACGAAAAGGAGTTGCCAGAAAGTCTTTCTTATTTTTTGCAATATAATTGAAAACAATACTGCACTATATTTCTAAAATGTACATCGATTGAAAAAGCAAAGTTAGGAATGCTTTTGGTACAAATAAAGGTAATTTCCGCCGGTAAGACATATTTCTTGGTCGAATAAGAGCTACTTATAATTGTGGTTCTGGGTCTTTAAATTATTGTGTAACATGTGATTTGAAAAGGCAAGACATACAATAACGCAACATTTTCTGTAATAATAAAGTGAGAATTTTTAGCACATTCAAAAATTACAGGCGAACGTCAAAGCTTTCATATTCATATAACTG
Organism: Saxidomus purpurata; assembly: GCA_022818135.1. Lineage (NCBI taxonomy): Eukaryota > Metazoa > Mollusca > Bivalvia > Venerida > Veneridae > Saxidomus > Saxidomus purpurata. The sequence continues at coordinate 10,350,325 of JAFMSR010000018.1, forward strand.
ATTGGATTTATTTTATGGTATTTAATTAAATGTTCGTTACGTACATCATGGATATTTATTTAATCTTAATAGTATAGACTAGGACAGAAAACATTTTATAGACATTTTATCCCTTCGACTCGATGGCAAACTTTGCCACAGCTCTACCCTTTACTGGCATGCAAAATTAAAATCGTTTGACATTAGGGGAATCCTAGGGGAAAATCTCCTTTAAGGCAATACATTTAAATTTAACAGCATTATTGGAGAAATGCTGGGGTCGGCCATAGACGCCAATTTAGGGCTTACGGGCTCAGACCTTATTAACCCAGTAAAGTAAAGTCAGTAGTATCGTTTTAACCAAATTAACCAATAAAGACACATGTTTGTATGATTTGAATAGTAAAAAATCATGTCTACTATAAAAAGAGCCAAATTAACGTGCATTGAATACATTTCAACATCAGCATACTGAAATCATTTTGACAAGGGAATAAATGATTATAGTAATTAAATGCAAACCATGTATTACTTTACACACACCTTACTGGTTATCTGCAATTGGACGTCAACTGAACCTTAGACAACCTGTCTGGTTGGCAGAAGCCCCTGAAATTAAAGCATATTTCTTCAAAAAACTCATTCACAATCGTGATAATAAAATCAAACATGACTCCTTGTTAAACGTAATCACATTAGTTATTTATGTTACCTCACTTTATTTCTCTTTTCTAGTTTAAGATTAGAAACAGAACACAGCTTTTTACACATCGTTCCATGAAAACAAACACCGTGCCATTCTCACTAGAAGATTTCCTATTTTCTTCCGAATGTTAAAAGTCAAGTAGTGTGAATTTGTTAAAGGCAACCGTAGTGTCGTGTTAAATCCAGCATATGTATTAGAATGTCACAGGATGAGTGAGGTTTCATACACTTTAAGGCTCTGGACATGGATTAAGACATCAAATTTCTGTAATATCAGAATCACTTGAATGGAAGCTTTCATTGTAAACTGAATATTTCAAGTTTAAAACTATACAACAGTCCAACTTACATGTATCTATCATATTTAGTCAAGCAAAAGTCATTTCAAGTATCCAATACCAAATGATTCGTTTAAAAGTGTTTCATAAAATCATACTTTGCAAGAAATAATTTATTGTTGTTCTCATGGTTTGTCAATAGCTTAAATATTACTTTAAAATGAAACACAAGGATAACCATCGTTATTAACAACGGAATGAATTATGTCGTCTTTTTTCTTTGCAATTTAAACTTGAATGTTTATACCGTGTTGATTGTACATTATGTTTGTGAAAATGAATTTACTTTTTATTATTATAGTTGAAGTTGATTTACTATCTTGTGGACAATAAATCAGGTTTATCGTATGAATTTAAAGCACGTTAATTGTGCAAAAATTACTTAAATATAATTAAAGCAAATTAGGGAAAGTTGCTATTTATTGTACAAAATGCGTTTATATTGTCGTGGAAAGAAGCTGCAATTCAAAGAAGGAATTGCATAAGGAAAATTTGTAGCAAAGGTTAACATTTTGCGTTTCACATATACAGAATCCGTAGTACTTATACTGTCTTACTGATACAATTGACAGGTATTCCCTCAATAACATTTCTAAAATTGTTTTAAATTCGAAAGTACGTGTATGAATGTAGCAGATGAAATGCGCTTCCGTGAAGGTACGACATGTATTCAAAAGAAAGACATTCGTCAACATTGTTTCAGAGTAAATATAACACAATCCTATCATTCCTTTATCTGTGCATTCATGGCTTTCTGACAGCTCTTTTTCGTGCGTGAAGAAACGACTTGAATACGAAAGAAAGGCATGTGCCACTATTGTTTTAGAGTAAATTGAACACAAATCTATCACTATTTTATCAGTAAATTCATAATTATATCCGAGTAATTCAAAATGCGAAAAAGACTTTAAAAGACAGAACTGAAAACGAATACAGATAAATGAAATATTGTGTTTCGTTTGAAAGCATTATACGGTTTGCCCTACTGCCCGGCCCAATCAAATGTCCTTATTTAATTCCAAACAGCAATATCTATTTTCAATATTGTCTCGATATCTTCAATATGAAAATAATTACTTTACTTATGACAAATGAGAAGGACTGTAACATCACGCGCATGCTCCGTCGTAAATCTCTACATATTTCAATGCAAACAGTGTCTGTAGTTGGAACAACTTTCAAGCCGGTTATAGGTCCAGATTACTACAACAAACAGACTTATTGCTCTGTTTCGCTGACATTCCTTTGCAATAAATTTGCTCATCCCTGTAATATAGACCTATGACCTGTACTTATAAGCTATAATATGACAATATCTTGGACTAGCCAATACTTTAAATTGATTTACAAGTGAAAATATGACATAAGACTAGGACAAGCCAGTATAACAATTCAAAGATCTCTTATATGTTAATGAATGGATTATCAAGTTGATACTAATTTGTTTTGCCTCGATTGCTTTGTTGGAATCAATCACTAAAAATAATAATTGTTTATTAGAGACATTTAGAATACCAGAAAGAAACAAATCTGTTCGTAAAGAAATATTTTTGAAGTCTACTCAACACTGAATATTTGCGTATTTGTCTGACATTCGTATGACAGAGCTATGATTTCTTTTATTATTTCACTGTATGTATAACCAATAATTAGTATTCCAATAATCATTTCTTTATATAACACATAAATATAAAATACTGCACATAAGTATCACCATTCTTACATAAAATCATTCTGTGGTTAAGAAAATTTGTAAAGTACCTAATAATACTAAAATTTCAAAAAGTAAGAAATATATGTCTTTAAGTCTTGTGAAAGTTTAGTAATGAATTGTTTTCAAGTTCACGAAGAAACTTTTTTTACTTATAATGAAATCTAACAGTCATAATTCGTCTAACTTTATTTCCGTGGATACTTTGCAAGCCTTTCTATTGACATTTGATTGCAGTTAACATAAAAGCTTGTCAATTTACTGAAACGTTTTAGAAGAACGATACGTGTATTGTCTTGTAATAATTCCAAAACTTCCTTTATGCGGATAATTCATTTATGCATACCTAACACAGCTTCACCAAATCGGTAGTCTGTCTTTAAATATATATGCTAGCAGTAACATAAGATTACCACAAACCTACCCTGAACAATAAATGATTTATCTACACATTCCAGTAATGCAAGCTTCAATGAAATTGATTCCACGTTCAGTTCGCATTCTACATTAAGAGTAATACCCATCAAATGCAGACGTTTTGTAAAGTTATTTAATGTTGCCAAAATGACAACATTATATTATTAACTTTACGATCTCATTTCTTTCAAAATGTGACATTATATACTTTACATCTTTTTTCAAGTAAAAATCCAGCATGACATTATAAGCTTTATGTAACATGGTTGCCAAAATGACAACGTTCCAATTATAAACTTTTCCTATTCTTAACGTGGCATATGCTCATTTTTCCCCCCCCCCCCCCCCCCCCCCCCCCCCCCCCTTAAAAAAAACAGCATGTGTGAAAAAAAAAACCCCCAAAAAAAAAAAAAAAACCAAAAAAATTCTTTAAAAAAAAAAAAAAAAAAGGAGTTGCTTCCCTTCCATTGCCGAAATCTCTACCAACAACAACAACAACACAAGGGAGATCACTGCGCAGAAAGAACTACTATTTTATTAGTCCATTTTTTCATTTCTTAAGCACCAAATACTAATGCAGCATTATCATTAATTTTACACATTTAAATGCACAGCAACCGAAAAATACACTATGTGCAGTAAGATTCGCAAATAGTCACTTTAAATAAAATAGTATTGTACTGCAAACTGTTTATTTAGAAAGTTGCCGATAATCGGTTATGGTTCTTGACTTTAACTACAATGGGCGTAGACATAGTACTCCGTACAAAGCACTATATACTTTTCAGTTAAATCAGTAATTGTGAGATAAATTTCGCCAACATCATGTATATCTAAAGTATAGCGTCCCTGTCGAGAAAGGAGTTTAAACATATTTAAAATGTTTTCAAGAACAATCATTATTTTAGGCCTAAGTAAAATTGCTTTTGCTATATTTTCAACAAATATTTAGGCATGCAGTTGTGATGGAAACATATTACAAAAGAAGTCAATGCCATATTGATCTAGAGTTTTCCTAATAGTGTAAGAATGGTCTAGCTTAATGATACAGTTTAAAATAAACCAGATTTGGTTTATTCTCTATAGTCGACGCTGCAATAGACAAAACGTTTTCCATTAATTACTGGTCAGATATTCTGCGAAACTAAAATACCCAGTTGTGTTACAAGACGTGAGGAAGTATAATTCCGTTGCACCAGAAAAATCTTGACAGATAGTTGATAATGTTCTCCTTTACACTGGGGACAAATTCATATTTGTGACATTGATTTTCTCCTGTAAATGTAAGATCAGAGATTCTTGAATTTGAACATAGACGCTGTACTGAATAACAACACATACACATTTGTTTGGACTAATGTGCTTGTACATGTATTAGTGAAAAGTAAACTGGAAAACGAAAATTAAATCAAGTTTCTTCAGGACTGAAGAAAATAATTGAATGCAAACAAAATATAAAAGCTACATATTAAGTGAAATATGTTTTATATTATGGAGTAGAATACGTACAAATACTAGCTGTTGAACCACACATTGTTAACGGAAGCGCTAAGTAAACATTATAACTGTTTGTAGATATTCAATAATATAGGTAAGAATAGGAACTTGTTTTTAGGTTGCTGTTGAGTTGTCAGCCTAAAGAAACAAGGACCATGCATCGCGATTTTTAAACAAGTCTTTAGACTATACTGGTCAGGCTTGCTAAGAATGAAACTTAGATATGTTGGTCATAATTGTCCTTTACACTCGTCGTCCTAAAAACTACAATATTATGTATGTAAAACATTTAACAGGCTGATTTTCAAAGGTTACACTGTAGCAATTATATAAGAAAAAACAAGCCACACACATCATGCGAAGGAAATTGATCCAACATGAATCTTTTCAGTTAAGCAATGAAACAATTCTGTAAACGATTCGTACATGTTTTCAACGTTGCAAACTGATCTCAAAGAATGTACCAAAAGTCTGCTAGGAAACATATAGATTCTATAAAACATTTTGACAATGGGCTCGCAGTTTCTAACAAATACATTCTTTAAACGTTTTTACTATAACCATATAATATAAACCTCCCCCGTCACTTGTGACCATTTCCTTTAACGAAGCATAATAATCTGAACGCATTTTGTATGGAAGGCCGCCGGAGGCACAGTTCTGAAAAATCATTTTAAAAGTAGTGTCAGTCATGCAAGTTATCAAATTTTCAAACTTTGATTTAATAAAGTGCGAACTAGTGACAATTTTTAACAGATTATTATTACTTGGAAACATAATAGAGAGTCAAAAATAATTTATGTGAAAATGTTTTAAAATCGATCCATTCGTTTTTAATAAGAAGTGTTTTAATTGTGAATTGATCAAACAAGTTTGAAAGTATCTGACTAAGGGCATAACTGGCAATGCAGCTCAAAAGACGATGTCGTTTGAAGCAAAATGTAGTCCATGGCCGTCTGAAGACAGACACATGGCTGTCTCAGGAGCTGTCGTTTAAACTGAAGTAAACTCTACAACAATAGGTTTCCTTTCATCTTCGGGAATTGACGATCTTGCTCCATTTTGTAAACCTAACTTTTTCTACTAGTTCAGAATGTAATTGCACATTGAAAATACTAAAATTACATGTATTATATTTAATTACATTCAGAGGCATTCGTAAAATGCTATTGGTTCCACTACATTTACAAAAGGTTTTTAATCCGTCTGCATGATTACTAAACGATAAGAAAATTACATGGAATCTTGACATGGGAGTCAACCTGGCTACATTTTGTTGAATACTGATATTAGTGTTGCTGATGATATCATACAGAAAGGGAGGAAGGCATTTAGGAATTTAGATATTCTAATCAGAGTAACAATTACAAGCAAAAATTCGAAAGATGCAGCGAAGATGCCATTTTGTGAAAATAATGATATCAAAGTAGAAACGTATTCTGATCCTTACCATGAATAAGAAATAGTGATAAAACCAATATTTATAACAATGGTTGAAAACACCGTTCGAACTGATTGGACGAAAATCGATCTAAAGATAAAAATGCAAAATTATTTATCAGTTAATGTAATTTGTTTTTCAAATACAAGATTTTATGTTATGTTTTCATGTAAATTATAGAGTTTTCTCAGTGAAATAAAGGTGATAATTCATAGTTTTGAAACAGTGGATTACCAATTTTTTTTCACTGTTTTTGCATCTTTACTGTTTTCGTAAAATACTGAGCGTCATTAATGCGCCATAATTTCTTCGTAAATGACGTCTTGCGTATTTTTTCTGATGACGTTTTCCGCGATAGACACAAACTCAATAAAAGTAGAGTTTTAACCATAAAATAGACACAAAAATGTTGTTATCGATGTAATATCACGTTAATTTCACTCGTGAACACTATAAGCTGTTATTTTCACTCGTGGCTACGCCACTCGTGAAAATATCACTTTTTGGCGCCCACTCGCTCGGAAATTATAGATTGTTGGTTTCGGTGTAAGTAGTTATAATTCACCAAGTGGGAACAAAAAAGAAATTTTCAAAAGAGGCCCCCCCCCAAAAAAAATAATACTTTTGGTGTTCACGGAAATTAACTATATTCACCGATACCAACAATTTTTTTTTTTTTTTTATGGTTAAACTCTACTTTTATTGAGTTTGTTTCTACTTGAGCGGACGTCATCAGAAAATAAGCACAATGCGTCATTTTACGAATCATCGTCGTATGGTCCCCAGCGTTAAAAACCCCCGGCCCCCCCCCCGACACAAACCCCCCAAAAAAAAAAAAAAAAAAAAAAAAAAAAAAAAAAAAACCCCCCCCCCCAAAATATAAAAAATCACTTTTATTTCACTGAGAAACTCTATAATTCACTGGAAAACATAAAATAAAACGTGATGCTACACCGAAACCAACAATCATTCTCTATGGATTGTGTCAAGAATTAAAATTGCCGTTTTGCAGTACCTTGGCTAAAACATCTGAAAGACCGTTAAAGCTGCTCACTCTCAGATTTTGGTAAAAAAAAATAAAGTTTTTCAAACAGGACAAAAATAACATTTTTTAGAACATATAGTGATATAAAAAGGTTCAAGTATAAATTCCTGTCAATTATGTCTGTAGATTTTAAATGATACACTACCAAATAATAAAGCGTTTCAAACGCCTTTGAAATTCCAATATAAGCACATAGTGTAGCGGTGCCGTAAAACAAGCAGTTTCAATTCCTATCTAGATTTTTACTTTTATTGTTAATCCTAGCCTTTAATTCGATATTTAAGTATTTTTTTTCAACGGCAACTGAGAGCGAGCAGCTTTAACTTGACATTATGCTCATTCTTTTCAAGTAAAATCCAGCTGAAATAGGCGTGTGTAAAAAGGGTAGAGGAAATAATAGCTTTTAACCCAATACACCAAACTCATCCTGCTACCAGTACAAAATAATAACTTTCCAAATATTACTTTTCCTTTTTTGACTGGGAGAGTCAATTTAATAAAAAAAAACAACTGCATGCAGGAGTTGCTTCCCTTCCACTGCCGAAATCTCTACCAACAACAACAATAACACAAGGGAGATCACTGCGAAGAAAAGAACTTTTATTTTATTAGTCTAACTTTTTTTATTTCTAAAGCACCAACTTCTAATACTAATGCGGCATTATCATTAATTTTACACATTTAAATGCACAGCAACCGAAAATTGCTTTTATAAAACTGTCACCAAAAATACACTATGTGCAGTGAGATGCGCATAATGTCACTTAAGATACACAGAACAGAGAGCTAGACAATCAGCTTACAAAAAACAATACGCATATAAATGCCAAAACATATTCTCTTTTCTGCCTTTGTTTACTTTCAATAAGAAGAATGAATCCTTGATTATTATAATTATACTCGATACCAAAGCGTAATATTAATTTCTCGTAGTTTGAGGATTCATTCTTCTGTGTAAGTCTTGCTGTCGGTGAGTGCTGTGATAGATGGTGTTAAGGGAGAACTTTATCTACTTCATCTTTTATACAAGTAAATACCCTTCCCGCCACCCTTCTTGCCACCCTACTCGTACTTAAACATTTTTTCGCTACCACTTTGTTTCAGTTGATTGATATCCGAGTCCAAGATTTACAAGATTTACTACTGAGGTGGTAGCTCAAAATAGATTCTCAAAAAGACCGTAAACATAGTGGTCCTATAAAATTGTAAAACTTCATTAAATATGTATTATTTTTCTAATGTGGTGCTATTTGAATGGAAGAATGGAAGTACTCGAGACGTTGACGTCAATACGTCGATTAGCGTTCTACTTTTTTTTACCAAGGGTGATTCTATATAAACGTTCGTATCTCTGGTGTTAATGAACGGATTTAGAAGATAACGTTTCATTTCTTATATAACAATTCAGCCTAAATGTTAGAAGGAAAAAACATATTTATTGACAAAATGTAATTTTGACGAAAATAACGTTGTGTTTTGTCAACTTAGTTTGGACATATATCATCGTTTTACTCAGAATTTTGTCCGGTTACCCTACCTGATTTTTCTTATATTTTGCTACCTATGAAATGCATTTTGAAAGCGGCTTCTAAACAAACACGGCCTGCTACCTCAGACTTACTCTGGGTGCATTCGAGGAGAAAAAGCAACACAAAAGTAGCCGAGCCTTACATATGTCACCGAAATAAATCATACTTCGAAATATTTAAAAAAAATAAAATTAAGGGTTCTGATTTTACTTCAACAAAAAGTATAAAATGATTGTAACACCAGTGTGCATAAAACCTCGGACTTGAAAAGGAATGATTAACAGGACATATATGCAAATTTCTCCGTTTGACTTCGGTTTTCTCAATTTCATTTGATTCGCCGATGCACTGCAAAACGCATTCAAGTAGGGCTATCAAGCGCAAAACGTATGGTTCTATAGTTTCAAGGTTCTACATGACTATCTTCCTGGAACGTTTTCAAGTACATAGTGAAGAAATCCATTAAGATTTGACATTCTAAGACATTCTTGTTTACTAGTACTTTTATCCTGTGAAGTATGCATTGAATTGCAAATGAAGCTTTCATGTCTCTTTAAACTTTCAAGACTAAACATTTTCAAGATGTCCATGAAATGTCAGTGAACGTTTTACAGAAAATTATCTACAACGTAAATAGTACAGGCAAAACATACAGTAAATAACTTTTGTCGCACCCAAGGCTTTGCTTAAAACATAGGGAACAAAACGGCGAATATTAATACTGCATGAATTAAACATGTATCGTATATTCTCATAGTGCAAGAAAACAGTACACAGAAAGTTGACAAAGACAATGAAATGTAAATAAAAATATAATCTTGTGAGTGCGTAGACACAATAATTTAAATGCATAATTTCGTTTGCTTTCGAAACCAAAGAATGTGTCAATGTAAAAAGTTCCGCGGATAAATGAATAACAACTACAAAAGTTTACATGTCATGCTTTTAAGTATAAAATTGTGAGACAAAATTCTAGTTAGGACAAAAGGTAACGAAGTGCTGCCCTCAACTGCAATAAAACCACTTTTTGAATGGATTCCATACGGCTGTCAGGTCAATGTGATGAAGACTTAAAAACCCGGTTGCTTTTATATGATGCTACATAACTATTATTTTATGTTTTTTCAAAGAGAAAGCATGGCTTTTGTCCTAAGTGTACACACGACAAGAAATTTGATTAATGAAGGGAAGAAATTCACGTAAACACATTAATCAACCAGACTTGTATCAACACATTAATCGAATTACTACCGTCTGTTTGTAATTATTTCGCTTCTGTTAAATAAAGGGATGCACTATTACAACGGGTCGCATAATAATTATTTCACGACGATTATAACTTTTTCTATTTCACATGGTACAAAGTTGTGTGCTCTGAACACGTTATGTGGCTTTCAAAAGGACAGGACTCGATGTTAGACTTATCTCAAAACATTTCAGACTCACCACTAAAACAACAATGACTTCATATGATGTTAGGAAAATGTGTGTCTTCACATTTTATTAGTATCCTAGTTTATTGTAATTCAGGCTTACAGGCAAAACGTTTAAATTTGTTGAACAGGCGTTAGCAATTTCAAACACTATCGTATTAGTTGGAGGTATATAATGAATATCACCTAAATGCAACAAATCGTAGACTTCGAGATATACTTAATCTTCATAATATGACAAATGTAATTACAGAATCTACTCGAATTACCAGCAACACAAATACCTTTAAGTAAATTGATATCATTGCAATAACAAAGTTTAACACACTTATACCTCTAGATTTTGAAATACATCAAACTCTTTCACATATCAGTGATCATTTATGTACAGTTGTATTATTAAAAGCAGTTTCTAGACAAGACCATGTTATACGCATTGAGTATGGAACCGTGTAATAAAAAATTAAATAACCTAAAAATTCTACTGACTGGTCACCTTTATACTCCTAATCAATAAATGCGGCATCAGCACTTTTGTAAGAAAAGTTTTGAAGTCTTGCCTTGTATTGTATTCCTACTTAAGTCCAATCCGCCCTCAAGACAAGCCTTGGTATAACGCAGTTCGCAAAACGTCACTACAACGTTATCGTTTAAAACGAATCGCTATTCAATCGGTGGTGTAGAGGTTAAAGTGTTTGCCGGTCATCCAGGAGGTTGCGACCGTACCTCTTCATATGACACCAGTGCTTGTTTTTCCAGGAAGCGGACTAGAGAGTGACTCGATATGCCTCAAGCATTTTTCACAACCGAGCTCAAATAAACAAGTATAAACTTATCTGGCAATTTTGCAGATATTTAATGCTACTAAAAAAAAGAAATCGTCTTAATAACACGAAAGATCTAAGTTCTACCAATGCCATATGTTAAAATCCTAATTGAAACAAAACAACAATCCAAAGCTGAAGAACGAATACGTCCGATTGAAAACGATACCAGTTATCATGAGATCGCTGATTTTGACGCAGATAAGACTACTGTTTCGAACGATTACTTTGAATCAATATAAAAACTTGACGATTCTAACGCTACCTTTTATTTCTTCAATATGTACTCCAACCCACGTTTCTATTTCAGAACAAGATGTCTTTGATGTTTTAGATAACCTAACTGTCAACAAAGCAAATGTGGTCCCGATGAAATCCGTCATAAAGTGTTGAATTGGTGTTCGAAAACAATAGCTAAACCACTTTGTATCTTATTTAATAAATCGATTGTTTCGAAAAGAAATCCGGCTTCATGGAAAATTGCAAATGTTATGCCAATATTCAAATCTTTACCCATTACTACAAACCAATTTCCCAGATAAGTCGTGTAGGTAAAGTTATGTAACGAGTGATCTTCAAATATCTATATGATCATTTAAAACTGCTTGCTCTGTTGCCGTTGATTTTTTTTTCAAAAATGATGTAGTAAGATATAAATATAAAACGAAAGGCTAAAATTAACAATAGAAGTAAAAATCTAGGTAAGAATTTGCAAAAATCGATTGAAAATGCTGGTTTTACGGCACCGCTACACTATATGTTTATATTGGAATTTCAAAAGCGTTTGCAACGATTTATTATTTGAAAGCGTATTATTTTAAATCAACAGATATACTTTACAGGAATTTATACTGGAACCTTTTTATATGACTAAATGTTCTAAAATATATTATTTTCATACAGTTCGAAGAACTTTATTTTTTTACCAAAATTTTAGAGCGAGCAGCTTTAAATTCAACAATCTCTTGTACAAAACAGTCTTGATTTCTTAATAATAATATAATAATAATAAATTCTTTATCTTAAGAAGGTAACATGTACAGATATTCAAATAAAATATTTACAACATCTTAGTTCAAACATGGCCTTCTGTAACATAGAAAAGGAAAAATGATTTCATACTCCGTTTACACATTGAAACGACAATCACTCAAGAATTGAAAATAAATAATCGCATATATACCTAACAAACATCTATCGGATAATAAAAATATTTAATTACATCTGCTTTAAAGATAGTTTTTCAGTGACTGTTTTGAATAAGCTCAAAGATGTAACTGAGATCGAAGGCAATTTACATTATTACTGAAAAAAGAAAAAAAATTTTTTTAATGAGCAGGCCATGTTATTCTGGGCTTTATATACCAAGACTGTCGTATGATAATGACACCTGTCTGCAAAAGACATCCATTGAAGTTCATGTAATAATGAAGAATTAGAATTATTCGAGTCTTTTTTTCGAATTAATTTCGCCATTCTAATTTGTAGTTTATATATCGAGTTAATGTTCTTACTTCCTGCTCCCCACACAGTGCAGCAATAGTCAAGTGTTGATAATACAGATGCATTGTAATACATTATTTTTATATCATCGTTTAGATAAATACTTATTTTTTTGAATAGCGCTATTTTATTATTAATTTTGGAACAAACTGTTTGTAATTGTAACTTCCATGATAATGCGTTGTCTATATAAACACCAAGAATCTTTTGTGCAGTAACATTTTCAATTTCAGAGTCAGCTATATTTAATTTCAGATGCAAATCATTTTTACTTCTTAGTTTGTGGGTCGTAGTTATTATCATACATTTAGTTTTTGAAGGATGAAGCGACATATTGTTTACTTTACACCAATCAGTAATTGCGTTCAAGTTTGTTTGCAGTTTATTCTGTAAGACATGTATATCAGAGTTGGATTCATAAAGGGTAGAGTCATCTGCATATAAGTCGATATTACCTGAGTCCATTTCATAGGCGATGTCATTAATGTATAGGAGAAAGAGAAGAGGTCCTAGGATCGAGCCCTGAGGAACCCCGGAAGTTACTTCTAGTTTCTTAGATGTTACGTTATTTTCCTTAATGACTTGATTTCTATTGGACAAATAAGATTCGAATAGTTTAATTGTATTTTTAGAAAAATGATACAGTTCAAGTTTATGTAAGAGAATTGTATGGTCGACTAAGTCGAAAGCTTTCCTTAAATCAAGGAACACTGCCCCAACGTACTTCCCAGAATCTATATCTTTTAACCATGTATTTATTAAGTGAATAAGAGCAGTGTGACAAGAATGCTGTTGGCGGAAACCTGACTGAGTGGAATGGATTATGTTCGTCGAATTTAGAAATTTTTGAAGCTGTGAAGCAATGTGTCGTTCAAATATTTTAGACAGAGTTGGTAAAATCGAAATTGGTCGATAATTATCTGGGTCGTCTTTATCTCCATTTTTTAAAATTGGTATAACAAATGCCTCTTTAAACTTATTTGGAAACATTCCAAAACCAGTGCTCTGATTGATACCATGAGCTATGGCTGGTGTAATATAGTCACCACAGAGCTTGATAATTCTTGGACCAATACCATCAATTCCTGTTGATTTGTTGGGATTTAATTTATTAATTATTTTCTTCACTTCAAATGCGGAAATGTAGACAATATTGAACGTAGCATACTTAAGTTTATTGTCAAGAATTTTCTTGAGTTTTGAGAAGTGTTCCCTTACAAAACGCGTCTTTTCGATAATATTCGAAATATTGACAAAATGTTCATTCAAAACATTTAATATTTGTGATTGGTTTTCTATGAGCTTATCATTATATATTAGTCTGGTAGGTATCACGTTTTTATATTGTTTATCTTACTGGTCTCTGTTCAGTGTATCAACTCATAGATATTTATAACCAAATTTTGGTAAATCTTTTGACGAAAAAAAGGCAACAGGTATGTTTTGCGATATCTTTAAAGACTTTGATTTTTAAACTAAAGCAATATTGTGTTTGTTGAAACTTGATCAACTGCATTACAGATTAACTTCAAGTTGACAATATATCTCATAAAGTAATTGACTGTTTGATTATCAATATATCTCATAAAGTAATTGTTTGACAATATATCTCATAAAGTAATTGTTTGATTATCAATATATCTCATAAAGTAATTGTTTGACAATGTATCTCGTAAAGTAATTGTTTGACAATCTTTTTCTACCTTATATTTCGATAACACTTTCCTAAATTTTGTTAATGATCACAAACATCTTGGTCTAACTTTAACCCATGATGGCTCTTGTCGCACACATATAAACACCATAATTATCTCAGCTTCTAAAATTCTTGGATCGATGAGAATGTTAAAATACAGAGTTACGCATGGTACTCTTACTACATTTTTGTAATATTAACATACCTTATCTCAGACCTTTGCTTGGGTATGTATCAAATGTATGAGATAGTTATACCCAATATGAAAAGGACACTCTAGCAAAAACTTGACTCGTTCTGTCTCTTTTCAAAATTCACTCAAAGAGATTGGTTGGGTCTCCCTTGCAGATCGTAGATCTGTTAAAAAAACTTATATTAGTTTATAAACAAAACACTGTCGTCGTTCTAATAACCAAGCAAACATGTTTCCACCTACAGTTCGTGACTCTATTACTTACGAACCTATAGGAATAGCCCTAACTCCATTAACTATGTCTAGACGCCTTGAAATATACTCAAGATCGGTAATACCCGCTTCTATAAATCTATGGATAACTCTTGACCTGCTGACACGCAATTCTAACACAATCTCATCTTTTAAGATCAAATTCAACTTTGATAACTTTAAATCACCTACTATCTAGCACAAGAACGTCTCTATACTGTAACTCAAACTATGTAGTAACATATTATAACTATTTACGAGAATATATCGACTGCTCTTGTGGTTGTTTATCAATACTCGTAGATTTCATCCAATCATTCGATACCTGATGAGGCAACAACTTTATTTCTGGAAGTACAGACATATATAAAAAACACAACGCCCTCTAAGAACAACATAGTTATATAATTGACTTGAGAATGTTTGGTTGGTCTGGGCGAGGGGTGTATTGGAGCATTTATGTAATCGATGTCAATTTGACTATATACACATATTTTTCTTATTAAATTAAGTTAAATATGATACCATTACTTTATTGTTTTTATATTTTCTAACAACATGTTTCTATAGCAATAACACATCTATATAAGAAAGGTCACCTGCAGCTGATCTATTAATAAAGAGTCTTTTGCATATTGAAACGAAATCACAATTATCTGTGTGCTTTTGACTGCCTCATTATGATAATTCTTACTGTCCTTTGCTTGCTAAACGCAAATATACCGCGAAAATGCAAGTCGGATAAAAGCGATGTCAGCTGAAATTTTTACACATTTTATTGTATATTAGTCATGCCTTTTTTCTTTCGACTTAACATGACCAAGTACGGCATTATTATAGACTTAGAAATGCTGTGGTCATCGTTGTGTATTTAGTTTTCAAGTTTAAAATAATTTTTATTTGTGCCATTTCGTCTCAAGGTTGAAGTATTCAGTTAAATCTGTTGTTTTTTTTTCGAAAGATAATAGAAACCAAACAATGCAATACTTTCTTCAATTTCTGTGAGCTGACTAATAATGGATTCGACGTGCAACAGTCGGCGTACAATCTTTTTCCATAATAATTTGATCTTGATGCATTGAACAGATGACTTAATATTGCTATTTCAGAATTGCATACTTTACATACTCACGATAGTAAGTGAATGCTCAGTAAATATGACCATGTGTATAAATTTATTTGTAACTGTGTTGCTTTTTATGATCATAAAACGTTACAATTCAGTTTCAGCCAATAAATATATACGTCGTATACGCTTTTATGCCCTAGCATTTGAGCGAAGTCGATTCTTGATCAAAAAATAAATTTAAACAAGCGAAACTGTCAAGTTAGGATTTAAAATGTTAGTTTAATGTAATATACTTTATAGGTTATAAGACATATTGCTTTTTCGGTCGCCAATGCAACTTAATATAAAAGCTAAGAGGTCTAGCGGAGTTTGAAAATATTTCAGCAGCTCTAATGGACGCTACCGTGTTCCTGTGCGGGAAGGCGAGCATGCGGACAGGAAGCAGTAGATACTGCTGTACTACTCAAACAATTCTGAAACTCTTCTTTCAAGTATGTGTAGTAGATGTGAACTATGGCATTTGTACTTCTTTGCCATTGAGCTAGCTTTTATGGCGACATGGCAGTGTCCGTTTTCGGAACTGAACGCTTCTAGTTCGAATTATGCGTGGAACGAAGGATTATACATGGTTAAACATGTACGCATGTGTATGCTTTATCATTTACTATTACAGAAGTGCGTTTGCAGGTCAAAATAATCGAACATAATTCAGGCATTCAATCAAAATACTTAATATAGATGCTTATTGATAATTGATTCGCTCGGGATGTAAATGTTTTGTGAAATGAGCTCTATTGACTCTAAAACAATGTTGACTATGCCTCTCTTTCGGTTACATGTCGTTTCTTCACTAAAAAGTTGTTGTCAGTTAACGCTTTGTGTTTTGCAATATCCTTGACATGCGTTATTTTTATAATGTGCGTGTGATTTTTATATATAATTAAACTGGTGGGAATCAAATAACTTAAGAATAACAAAAGAATAAATAATAGAATATTTTCAAGTATTATTTCTTAACCTAAAAAGTTTCAGCTTTACATTCAAGTCATCAGCAGTAAAATCAGCATTTTAAAATATGTTGCACTACCGTAAAACATTCAATAACTAATGTAAAGTTGTTGTTGTTCAATTAATGGCTGGAGATTGGTTTATTACAGAAAGTCTCTATATTGATCATTTGTGCTAAAACATTTTTCGATGTATGTTGTTCTTTAAAATTGCATTTATTTATCGTTTTGTTCATTGAACCATTTTTTTATGTTTTGAGAATATAATCTGCTAGATGTAGGGAGTGCCCCGTTAAAGTCCCAGGATCACATTTACAAGTAGCTCTCACTATATCAAGAAAGATGTTTTACTGACAGAAATGACCTTTATTTGTACCGAAAAACAGTTCTAACTTTGTATTTAAATGTACAAGTACATATTAGAAACGTAGAACAGTATTTCATTCAACTATATGCAACAAATAAGCATGGCTTTCTGACAACTATTTTACTTGAAGAAACGACTTGAATACGAAAGAAAAACATACGTCAATTTTGTTTTTGAGTGTCTGAATAGAACATGGTTCTATCATTATCCTATCAATGAATTTATGTTACTATATCAGTAAATTCAAAGTGATCCTGGGACTTTAAAGAGCAGCGTTAAGAAATTAATTCCTACAAATTACAGTCAATTACAGAAGTATGGTATCTTTCTTGCGTAACATAGATGTTTAGAATAATTGAAACATTTAGAGTGATCATTGGCCATAGAACATATTTGATATAGTTTAAACATTTTGTTTCCTAGCTTCGTAAAGAATTTCTAGCTAGCGAAATTCTAACAAAATTCGTAAATTACGCAGTCATTTTAGAGCAATATGTTAGTTATCATTTCGCAGCTGATGATGAGATATTCTAGCGGACAGAAGAGTAAGCTGATTGGAGAAACTTGCATCGAATTAGTGAAATAGTATCACCTCTGATCAGTTTTTATACGAAAGAAAATCAGTTTATACTCGTAAACACGTTTTAAGTTATTTATAGGTTCCTGTAAACAGTTTACGTTAAGTTAATGAATGTGGTAACGCGATCCTATAGTTCAGTCTCCCAATCTGATAGTGAAGCTGCCAGAGCGACCGGAAAGGTATCATCACCAATACCGATAACAAGCTCGCTGGAAAAACAGATACAAACCAGTCTTATTGCAGAAGTCTTGGAAAGTGAAACAAACTTTTGTTAATTACGTTATTAATGGATGTTGAACTGCTTTGTTTGTTCAATTTGTGAGACGATTAAGAAATAAAGGTTCGATTGTGAATTAGAACTTGGATTCAGCTGAAACAAACTTAATTACTTTCACACGATTTTTGCTTGTGATAAATTTGAGAAGCAGCGGTTGTTTAATATTGTTCTTGTACATACGTGTATCCCACGAGTATGATTCGCAGAGTGGTTTTGTTTTACGCTGTGTCAGTCAGGATGACAAATTATACTTCTATATCCACGTTTGTGAAACTAATTTGACATGTTTTAAGCAATAGGGATATAATTTGACGCCTTGACAACTGTCGGCAGATAGATCAAATGAGAGCTTGTGAGATTTGATCAGGAAATATTTTCTAAAAAGTTTTTGTTTCTAAATAAGATTTAATTAATGTGAAAAATAATATACTTTCAATCTCGGATGTCCTGAACATGTGTATCTTTTTTTAAGACAGCTGATTTCAAACATTCTGGTGTGAGAGTACGTTTTGTTTGTTCGGCTGATACATTACTAGAATAATAACATAACGTACGAAAGGTCAACCCATAACAGTCACCACAGTTTCAATTTCGTATGGAACCTAATCGAAAATATCAAGTTGATTTCTTTAGTCTCAAAAAGATGGAGTCGGAAAAGAAACAAAACGTGAAACTGGCCGACTGTGGATGGCGTACAACATGCTGGAGTTTCCAGAGCGTTTTCAACACGCTTTTTATAATATTTTTCATCCTGTCTTCAATCGGGTTATGGGCATGTTTAGTTGAAATTAACAAATTAAAACAGTCTACAAATTCATTAGTAGAGACTCTTTCACTGATCAAAGGCATACCGCTGTTGGATGAGCTAGAAAATGTGAACAGTGCGTACTCTGACCTAACTAATGACTACGAATCTGATACTCGGTATGACAACAGAAATGGTAAAATAAAAAGTAAGAGAAACAAGAGTAGCAGTTATAGGTCGGTTTTTAAACGATCCGCAGTGCCCATAGGAATGGCGTATGACCCATTGTCTCCTGGCCCTCATAAGGTGAGTCAATTTTTCGCAATTCGTTTCACTATTAGATCTACTGATTAAATAGTCAGAATATATCAATTGTATGAGTTTTAAGTTTGAGTTTTTACAAAATGTAACAGTAAACCAAAGGTTACAATAACTGTATTAACAATCGACTCAAAGAAAACAAATAATTTCTGAAGGCAAACCTATCTTGAATGTTTCACCAATAATCTAAGCAGCACGCAACGTTGTAACTTTACCATTCAAATTTTATTTTATAAAATTAAAAAAAAAAAAAAAAAAAAAAAATTTTTTTTTTTAAAAAAAAAAAAAAAAAAAAAAAAAAATTTGACCCAAAACCAAAAAAAAAAAAAAAAAAAAAAAAAAAAAAAATTTTTTTAAAAAAAAAAAAAAAAAAAAAAAAAAAAAAAAAAAAAAAAAAATAATAAGCAGCACCAACGTTTAACTCCCACCCAAAAAAAAAAAAAAAAAAAAAAAAGAACCCCCCCCCCAAAACCCCCCCCCCCCCGGGGGGGGGGGGCCCCCCCCCCCCCCCCGGCCGGCGCCCCCCCCCCCCCCCCCCCCCCCCCCCCACCCCCCCCCCCCCCCCCCCCCCCCCCCCCCCCCCCCCCCAAAAAAAAACCTATAAGTACAGCATTAATGCGCGCAACGTCCGTGGTTTACGTTAGACTTTACCAGCGCTTTTAAGCCCCGCCCTGGTGGCCCCCTTCAAGTAAGACTTGGGAGACAGGTCATTGTTAAATGGCCCTGTATTACGACAATGAAAACGGGTTATAACGGCGCGTTCCCCGTTAACACACGTTTTATCTCCTGTTAAAACACCGGCAAAATAGGCAAAAACAGCACATTTTATGCGAGAATAAAGTTTAGCTACATTTTTCTTCTTGAAAACAGTCGATAAAATACTGTAAAATCGGTATTATTCGCGGTGTTTTATTTTTGCTATTTTTCTCGAATAAACTGCACCAATAATTTAAAAATTCGCGTAAATTTATTCTAGAACGTACGACCTATTCGGATTCATACGTATGTCATGGATGAGAAACATTCTTCTTAATCCAATAAAATGTCTGTTCTGTTCTGTTCCTATCCGAGAAATACTGTCCGAAAAATGCAGTACGTTATCAAACAGTATGTTATGTATTACAATGCATTTTAAATGTTTCGTATCAAATCTTTTCAAGCTAACATGGTAATATTTACCAAATGTGTCATATTCAAATTAAATTTCTTTTTCTTTTTCTTCTGCACCATGGTTTTTGCGAAATTTCCGAATATAAAGTGATGAACAGTAATAAAATGTGCAGTGTTTGAGCATTGACATATTGTACGTTATATTCGCCTGCCCTGTACCCTAGTCGTCAATTCCGTTTCTTTCTCGTATGTCCGTTTCTTTGTTTATTCGTCCTTCTATTATTAACTGTGTACCAGGTCTATAGTCTTATAAAGCAGTGACGCTGCTTGTAACATCATGAGGACTAGCATCCAAGGCTACCAAACATTTCCCACACTGGTTCCTTTTTTTTTAACAATTGTATATGAATAACGTGTGGAAACGTTATGGAAACACCTAGTAGCTTATGTAAATGTTCTTCTCTAGAATTTGTTATTATTTTCGACAAGTAAATAAACACATTCAACACTAAAGGCTTATTTAACCAGACCGAAATACAGTACGAGAAATATGTGCAAAGTGTGATTCAAAATTCCACTTATCATTCAATGCTTACCTGGCAAAATTTTGTTGCACCAAAATGATGTACGTGCGTTCCGTGTCGTCCAAATATTGGATTCTGATCTGTTTGTCAGACAGAAAACTACAAATCAACTCGCTTCTTTAATTTGCCATCATGCTGTGTTTAACATATGTAAGCCTGAAAGTATAAAGTACGTATATTTTGAACTAGGCGCTATACTAAAACGCAAGCCGATTCTGTCAGAATATAAACGGTAATTTATGTAGTGGCTCAAAGACAATTTTCAAAATAAGTACCAAACGTGTAGACACGTGATCGGACTTTGCAAATGTTCGGACTGACCTTCGTGTACACTGAACGCCGACGATGCCTCTTCCTAGTAGCTAAAGTTCTTTATTAATACGTATTTAACGGTTAGTGTATTCCTTTCCTAACTTAAGTTTAAAAACATTTGGGAAACAAGGCATTCTTATTTGAGTGTTTAATACTTCCAGACAGACAATTTTCATTTTGTTAACTCTAGAATGTAAAATATTCGTAAACGGAACTACTGATCACTATATTCTTTACATGCAAGGCATTGTGAAGAGGTTGAAGCTTGAAAGACATTTATACATTTCTCGATTGAAATCACTTGTATCAGATTTCTCATTTTTTGAAGAGAAATATAGCATAATAGTTGGCTTTGATAAGTTGACAATATGACACTTAGAGTATCGATCTTCACTTTCCGATCCGATTCTATTGTACTACATTTCACACTGGTGTAGCCAAGTGTATTTGTTAAACAAAAGCGATGTTTTATGCAAACATGTCTACATATCATAGAGTATTGTGCATACGTGTTTTTTTCTTTGATCTGCTAATGTAAAAACTGATAACTACAATGTCTTGAGTACAAATGTAAACATTTGTATTTTATTTCTTTCGGTTGTTCATAAGTAAGACCATGTCCGAATTCTTACTCGATAAGCAAATCAGAAAGATTTATTCTAAACCATCTCCTCTTTTCGCATCGCTACATTCTTCGGATGCATGCGCACTGAAGTGTTGCGCTTTATACAAACGACAAACGACTCTCGTACGTGCCGGTCAAAGTCCACTGACAGGTTAGACTCTTTACCCCTACAAAGACTCTGATGGCAAGCACTTGCGCCTTAATCGTACCATAGTAATGGAATTGTCACATCTGTATACATGTTACTCTTTTGAGAACACAATTCTCGAATATGAGATTTTCTAAAAAAACAAATATTGTTTCCATTCTTTAATAATGCAATGTACATCATTCGTTTAACCTAGCTAATATCTTTTCTTTACCAGATGTATGCCGCTCTAGCTTTACCTAATAATCTTTCTTAATATTACATATATTTCCAAAGAGATAATGTAAACCGTATCCGCTCGACTGACCATCCCGACTTCGAATTTCCTGGATACAGAAAAATGGTTTATTGGCCTTATGAGGAATAAAAGACGTCTACATTAAATAACCACTTTCTAGTCTGCCGCGTAGAAAATTGTTTTATCCAAGCAGTGTAGAATTTCGTGAGATCGAGTAATGAATTACAGTCACCGGTCACAAGTTAATTTCACGGCGCGTCGACTCCAACAGTCTATGCGTCAATCCTTGAGATGTTTGTTTGGAGACTTTCCTGTAGGGAATCTTGCTACCTGTTTGTCGTGTTCATTCAAGATGAAACAATATAAGAAAGATGATTGTTTTAAACGCTGGTAAGGTGACATTTTGTTTTGTTAAATTTGCTAAGAAGGGGTGTATATTGAATGTAGGACAATAACCTCCTTTGAAAAGATCTTAACTCTGACCGTGCTAAATTTCTTCGGTGGACAAATCTTTCGATTTGGGCAGTGCCATTAATTGTTCAGAAAGGTGTCAATAAAAAAATTACCAACCCCATAGCAAGTCAAAAAACTTATTGGCATAAACATATATACATGTTTCTCGCCAAAATACAATTTAGGAACACATGTGTGCAGGCTGGTCATGATCTGCACTGATCACAAATGAAGAATATCAGTGCCTGAAGTAGGTTGACGGTTAAATTATCATAACATAAAAACATGGTGCAGGTAGTTCTTCAATATTTTCGAGATTTTTTAGCCTCAACCGGTTTCAGTTTCCTTGAAAATAAGCATCCGACTTCCTGTGTAGGTTAAAGGACACTCACTATATGATACTTTTAGTGTAATAATAAGCGGCCTGTAACGCAATTATATGGAAACAACACATTACCGCTCCCTGTCGTCTCTCCAGACAATGATTGTATCACTAAAAGTTATTTATAGTATTTACTTAAAGGGGCACTCCTTACATTCTCCAAACATAAATAATATTTTCTATGAATGTAAATTGATATATCAATACAATTTTAAAGAGGAGCGTATATCCAAAAATGTCTCGTTTTAGCACACATAATCAACACAGAGACATTCTGTAATAAATCGCTAGCCACCTATTATTTGTACAACAACAAATTAACATAGATTTTTGAATGTTTTACCATACTGCAATACATTTGAAAACGCTGACTTTACTGGTAATAGCTTTAACTTTTAGGATTAGTAATGATACTTGTGAATATTCAATTATTTGTGCTTTTGAAGTTATTTGATTTGGCACCAGATTAAGGGAGTGCCTATTTAACCTATCCGTGGAAAAAACGCATTTCGTTATTATATTGTTGTCAAAACTTCATTTATTTTGAGTTGATGTAGTTTGTTTTGAATAAAAGACAAAAGTATAAAAAAAACATGTAAAAAGATGCTACCGCTTATAGATGCTGCATCTTTGATAACACAGAATGTACAATTTTACAAGTTTACCCACATCTCAACCGTGTATATATATTTTCTCCTTCAAGATCTTGTCAGAACTAGATATTTTATTGTAGCAAAGATTTTCTGGCAAGACATTTGTCTTGTCATGCTAACCTGTTCTCTCCAAAAACTACTTTATTCCACTATAAACTGTTTGAAGTTAATGCTTGGGGGAATTATCCCGCTAACAGTATTAACTTCGTATTGTGAATAATACAACAGTGAAATTTACGTTTCCTTTGTATCCTTGACAACTAGGCGTGATGATCAGTGCTTTGAAGATACAAGGCGATTCAAGCAAAAGGCGTGTTTTCAGTGAAATCTCTTTGCGAATTTAGTGACGTGTTTGCTTTCAAGTTATATGACATTGTGACATTTACATTGTCACTGTTATAATAACGGAAATACAAGATAATGCTCGGGGTATTCATTTGAAAATCTTTAACAGTTACATGTGTCTGGTGGAACTTGAAAATAGCAAGTTTTGTAACTTGTTTGGCTTATTTTCAAAGCTGGCCACTTTTGATGTATGCATTGTTACTCAAAGCGACACATGATATATATAAAGCCATCTCAGTACGTTTTAAGCAACATAATTATACCTTTCAAGAGTGACCATAGGCATTGAACACTAATTTAAATGATAAGAAAATTTAATATTACCCAAAGTTATTATTAAAATATAAAGATCTGTAATAAAACGAAACAGTCCTATTTCAATCTACTTACTGCGGTGAAATTTATTTGGACCATCTTTGTCGAAAATTGATTATCCGTCTATTGTGTTACGTTTATATCTATTTCTATCAGAGAAATATTCAACACATGCAATTCTTACTTTTCTTGAAAGAATTCATATGATTTAAAGTCCCAGGACTACATTGACAAGTAGCTTTTATTCTAACCAACAGAAATTACCTTTATTTGTACCAAAAACTTTACTTTTTAAAATATTGTATAAATTATAAAAATAGAGCAGTATTTTCTTCAATGATATTGCGAAAAATAAAAAAGGCTTCCTGGCAACTCTCTTTCGTGAAAATCGACTTGAATACAAAAGAAATGAATACGTCAACATTATTTATAGTGAATAGAACATGGTTATATCATTATCCCGCCAGTATATTTATTTTACAATATCAGTAAATTCAAACAGATCCTTGGACTTTTAGCATGTTTCTGCACCAAAATGCAGTACGACCCTTTTTAACAATAATGCATGTATGAGTTTAAATGAAATCTGTGCTGGTAATTTGCAGGCTGTGTGAGACTAAAAAACCTTGTTCAGAATTTTCAGAAAAAAAATATTTCGAAAGAAATGTACTTTGTAAGTATAACGTGAGAGAAGGTTGCCAGGAAAATATGGTTTCTTCCGGAACTTTAGGGTTCCTTTTATGTTTAGCGTGCCAAAACGCATATGTTTGACAGGTTTGTATGATAACGCAATTTGAATTACAGAATTGCATACATAACACCTGTGATTATGATCGGGTTTCTTTGATGTTGTTTGCTTCCAAGTGCAAATAGCGTTGCTTGATTTATTAGCGTGAAAGCACGCGAGCTTCGCGTTAAAGAGACTGCTAGTTTGACTAGAACCATTTAAAACTGCATGTTTGTTTTATTGACATTTCTTTGGTGTTTAAAATCAAGTGGAGCAGTCAGAAATTGTTGTTTAGGGTAAGCCCAGAGCCGACACGTACAATGTATGTCTTGGATTGAGTGTATACATCAAACGAGTTTGTTACTCCTCTGCACATTCTTGTTGTAGAAGTTTAACGCCCACTCCAATTGTGTTTTTGGTAATTTTAGCAGGTGGGCGGTTTACCTAAAAATCGGGCCCTGGAAGAACCAGTACTTGACTCCTATCCTCCAACATCTAACTTTCCCACTTAAAGATACATGGGCACCTTGTGATACATTGTTTTTGTCGCATGTTTCATGAAGATGTATTTGAATAATTCTAATTTGCCCATTAACCAGAGAATTTCACATATGATATCATCATATCCAAGAAAACTTGCGTAATTCATTGTCTGTGTTTACTTAAAAAGAAGAAATACTTCATTCTCTACACAACTAATGCATACATTATGATGCTATATTTACGATACGGCATTCCATCACGAGTAGGAAGTTAGCCCCGTATATCCCCACATCCCCGTGAAGTTAGCCCCGTAGCAGCTAGTTCCCCCACATCCCCGTGAAGTTAGCCCCGTAGCAGCTAGTTCCCCCACATCCCCGTGAAGTTAGCCCCGTAGCAGCTAGTTCCCCCACATCCCCGTGAAGTTAGACCCGTAGCACTTGGTTCCCCCACATCCCCGTGAAGTTAGCCCCGTAGCACTTGGTTCCCCCACATCCCCGTGAAGTTAGCCCCGTAGCACTTGGTTCCCCCACATCCCCGTGAAGTTAGCCCCGTAGCACCTATCTGATTTTGATTGTATTACACAATTGGACATTATTTTGAACACTTTTATAAACAGTTACAATTGATTTGAATTGATAAAATAAGTAAGAGAAAAACAAACTAGGGACTGTATAGAGTTGATTTGATCATATAGAATACTTAGCTATTATTAGTACCTATTTTGTACTTGTATATAATCAGTGTTTATAAATTCTGTATATAGTTATTACCTTGATTAACCTGGTGACATATAGGCCCAATGGGCCGGGTGATGTATTTTTCAGTTGTATATAATGTACTTGTATAGCACATATCACAATAATTAACAATATATATCTATCTAATGTATCTATCTGTTTCAAATCATGCGGCATATTATTTAACTCTGTCTGCTTGCCGTGCTATTAGCTTCTTACTTTCGAGACAATAAGAGAGTCTTGTTTGAATATGTAGATCTGGGCAATATATATGCCTTAGAAATGTATTTATGGGTTTTTTTATCGCATCACGATACTTGTGTTACAGATGCCGTTTGTGTTAGTGGCGTGTTGCGTGTATGTCGCATACATCAATGGCTGAATTGCATGTTCCTTACATTCTAGATACAAGTTTTCTCGTAAATTTTTAAACATATAGCGAGGAGGAATAAATATGCAATAATCGGGAATAAAGCCGAGAATGTCTAGTTTTCTAATGGCTTTGTAACTTATATAACTGATTGTTAATACATTAGATTGACTGCTTACGACTTTAAATTATATGTTATTGCACGCACAATGTTTCAATAAACATTCTGTGATACGATACAAATAACAAAAAAAACATGTTTTAGTTCACAAGCCTAGTAATTAACCAGAAAACCTTAAGTGCCATAATAAAGTTCAAATAAAATATCTCCAAAAGGTAATGTTTATTGACAGTACAAAAATGCTTTCTTGTTTCATATTTTAAACAACAGTGTATTAAATTTTTATTGTATTTATATGAACTTTACCATTTAAATGTAAAGCTTGTTGTAGATATAGAGGATGATTGTTGGTTTCGGTGAAATATCAACGTAACGGTTATGATTTCACCAAGTGGGCACAAAAAGTGGTATTTTCACGAGTGGTGCAGCCACGAGTGAAAATAGCTACTTTTGGTGTTCACGAGTGAAAATAACGTGATATTAAATCGATATCAACAAATTTTCTGTTTATTTTATGTTTAAAAACACATTTTTTAAATTGTTTCAATAAAATGTCGAAAACCTCAGGAAACGTAATCAGAATGCATTGCACACATGACGTCATTTGAACGACGTCATTTTCGTTTGGTTTCCGGCATTCGTTATGCTTGGTATACATTTTGACGTCAATCCGGGATGAAAATTTTGATATTTTCACTTTACTTTCACAGTGAAATATCAATTTTATTACACATATATATTAGTATTTCACTGAAAAGCATAAAATAAATATTACTGTCAATGAGTATAGAAAGGTATAAAATGACACTTAGCAAAGCGTTCTTCTCCCGAAACACAGCAGTATCAAGGTAACGACCAAAATATACTAGATCGGTGTTTAGTAGAACATTTTTGGCGGCCTCTTACACTTTGTCAGAATAGCCAATAATTTTGTGACAAAATCAAAAAAAAAAAAGGGGCATTCCCCGGTAAATATGACCTTGACTTACAAAATTTGGCGGCATCACTGCCCTTTTGTCATAAGCAATGCAATTTGAAAATTTGATGAAGAAGTCTAAAGAAATGGCATAGTTATAGCCAAAATGTAAGTACAAAAAGGGGCATAACTCTGTCAAATATGAGAAATGGCAAAGTTAAAGCCAAAGTTAAGTTTTCGCGACAAAATTCAAATACAAAAAAGGGCATAATTCTGTCAAATATGACCTTGACCAACACAATTTGGAAGCATTACGACCATTTTGTCATAAGCAATACAATTTGAAAGTTTGAAGGAGAAGTCTTAAGAAATGGCAAATTTATAGCCAAATTCTAAGTACAAAAAGGGGCATATCTCTGTCAAATATGACCCTGACCTACAAAATTTGGTGGCATCCCGACTCTTTTGTCATAAGCAATGCAATTTTTTAGTTTTATGAAGAAATCTTAAGAAATGGCAAAGTTATAGCCAATGTTAAGTTTTCGTGACTAAACTAAGTACAAAAAGGGGCATAACTCTGTTAAATATGACCTTGACTTGAAAAAGGGCTATGCTAAATCTATAAAAGTCTTAAATATTTTTATGGTTGTGTAAAACCGTCCTTTACTATTCCTGTCAAAATTTAAAAACCCTACCGATTTGTTAAATAATCTTTATTTCTTTCTGCCAATAAGAGAAATAACTCAGAATAATTATTTTCAAATGTTTTGTGTTAAAAGCATCTTACTTGAGGCCATTTTGAACAGTTACGTGCATTGTGTATTATTATGCCTCTGTTTATTATCAATGTTAAACTCCCATAGACAAACAGTTAGCATTCATACTTTTTCTGTTAAGGCACGTGACCGCTAAAAATAGTAACAGTCACGGCAGAACGCGCGGTATCGATTTTAGTGCTCATGCGTTTTTTAATGTCCGTAACAGTATGCCATGTACCCAATCATTTTTTTCGGCACAATAAAATAAATATCACACAGCTTTGAGAATAACAGAATCGATTTTTCTTTTTTTACATGTGATGAACCCTTGTACGTAACAGCATGTCAAGTACCCAATAATTTTCTTCGGCATAATAAAATCAATATCACACAGTTTTGAGTGTAACAGTAAAACTGTCTCAAAGCTGTGTGATATTTATATGTTATTATGCCTCAATTTATTATCAATGTTAAATTCCCATAGACAAACAGTTAGTATTTATACTGTTTCTGTCACCGGTTTACAGAAGGTCTCTTTGCTTGCATTTTGTGCAAAATGGATACATTTTTCGATATATGATCTTGTTGAAAAATGTCACTGCTAGAAATATACTAGTATAAATTATCGTCACACGACAGAACGCGCGGTCTCGAATTTTGTGTTTTTCCTTGTGACGAACCTTTGTCCATAACAGTATGTCAAGTACCCAATCATTTTTTGTTCGGCATAATAAAATAAATATCACACAGCTTTGAGTGTGTCAATAAAAATGTCAATATTAGGAAACATACTGTTACTTCGCTTTTAGTAACAGTATTTTCCTCATGTTGACTTTTTTACTGTTACACTCAAAGCCACGTGTGATAGTTATATGCTGTTGGTTTATAATGATTCAAAGCGGCACACCCTACAACTATCAGATAAAAGTATCAAAATATTTAAAATGGACTAAATGTAGGAAAAACATTTTTAAACAAGATCATATATAAAAAAATGTATGCATGTTGCACATTATGCAAGCAAAGAGACCTTCTTTATTTAATGTTTTCGAGTGAATTATAGAGTTTTCTCAGTGAAATAAAAGTGATAATCCACAGTTTTGAAACAGTGGATTACCATTTTTATTTTCCCCTGTTTTTGCAATCTTCTACTCCGGATTTACGTCAAAAGTATACCGAGCGTAATTAATGCTGGAAACCATGCACGATGACGTCGTTAAAATGACGTCTTTGCGCTATGTTTTTGATGACGTTTCCGCGATTTTCGTTATTTTATAGAAACAACTCAATAAAAGTAGAGTTTTAACCAAAAATAAACAGAAAATTGTTGGTATCGGTGTTACCTTAATTTCACTCGTGAACACCAAAAGTTGTCATTTTCACTCGTGGCTGCGCCACTTGTGAAAATATCACTTTCCCCATCGGTGAAATTATAACGTGATCTTACACCGAAACCAACACCATGTAAACCGCTAACTGTTTATGAAGGTCTGACGGCAGAACAACACGTATATTTCGTGTACTGTCACGGTTATTGCTGAAAATTTTCTCTGAAACTTTGATGTTAACTGACCTCTTCAATGGATGTATACTCTAAGCCCGTATTATAAATCTAGTCAAAATATCAATCGATCCACAAATTCACGAGATTTTGTTACAAGCGCCACATGTCGGCGTAATCGGGTACTTACACTTTCCAAAAGTAAATAAAAAAAAACAAATTTTAAAGCATGTTCACCATAATGTTTCCATACATCGTTTTTCACTATGTATGTATTTGAACAACATTCCTAAATCAGCCTCTACAGGCTTTGCTTGATAATGTTTAAAACCAATAAAAGTTTTCAAAATTTTGATTTCGTCTGCTGACTTAGTTGTCTTATATCTTTGAAATCCTTTGTGATTCTCACAGTAGATCGATATTACGACGCAACCGATTTCGTTACTAAATTTAACATGGATGGCAATTTTTGAAAAATTTATATTTGGGAAAGGTAGTTTGAAGTTGTTTTGTCAAGATTTCAAAGAAAAGCACCAAAGCTGTGCCATTTCTAGAAAAAAAATACATAAAGTTTTAATTTCTTTTATACATTAGTTGGTTAAAATCAAGCAGATCAATATCTGGATGTTTTACTCAAAATGGCTAACAATTCTAGGTAATGCCTCTTGTATGAAGTCACCTACAGTTACCTATAGTTACTTTAATCCTATACATCGGGCCTTCCTTTCTATGTTGAACAATATGTGGATTATAATCTTTACTTAAGCTCCATCTTTTTTTGCAAAATGGTTGTAAACGTTTGTGTACACATACATCATATGACTGTCACATTACCAAAAACGCGCCAAACAGGTATGATAATATGAATGCGTCGTAATATGTGCATATGATAGTTGCATAAAACGGTACAGCATGCACAGAAGAAAAATCATTTTAATCCCCAAAAGAAGAAGAGGCATCTCTGTAAAGATATCCTAAATTTTCTCTACGAGTGTATCCTTGTTCAATCAGGGTACTATGAATAAATGTCTAGGTTATTTTTTTGAGTTATCGTAAATGGTAAGTCACCCCTGTATGGACAAACAATGGATAGGCATTGACACTAGTTTCAACTGTCAGTTTTGACAAAACCTTTCAGTTGAGAATGATTTTGCCTATTTGCATGTTTCTATTACTAGCAGTCGGCCTCTTGACAAAGTTCGGACGTTTTGATTAGAAATGAATATAAGACAAGCACTGCTTGATTCATGTCTACTCGACTTGGCGGTAATTGTTAGGTCGTGCCTTATTCATTCTAGTGTCATGTCAATTGCAAAATATGTCTACGAGATACAATCGTTTTCTTGAACTGTGTTCAAACGTTTATTTAATCAAACATAAATGACATGTTTACACAGGAACCCATTATACGCGTCTACCGACTCATCTTTTTCCTTTGTCTATGGATAATATTTTGATGTCAGCGGAAACACTCATGTATTAAACGGTGGCAAATCAATTCAGTCCTTGTTATACGTTCCCCGACGCGGGGAGCATATAATCCCGGACATCCGAATATTTCTTGCCCGGAGAATAACTCAAAACGTGTTGAAGGGAATGACCTGATACTTAAGGCATTGATAGAAGTCATAAAGATAAATTGAAGTGACAAAGAACCATAACTCTAGCTGATTCCGTTTTCGAATTATTTATCTCCTTCTATGTAATATGATATACAATTATCGAGAGCATAACTAAAGAAATATTTAAAGAGAGAGAGAGAGAGAGAGAGAGAGAGAGAGAGAGAGAGAGAGAGAGAGAGAGAGAGAGATTGCATTGACAAAGAACCATAACTTTCGCTTTATCTGAATTATTTACTTTTATAAAATATGTCTGTCCACAGTATAACTCAAACAATATGCAAGAGATTGACTTTATATTCAATTAGCTGTAGAGGACATTGAGTTTTAGCGCAGTGACTGTAAACCATATCTCTAGGTGACCCCACTTTTTAATTATTTCACTTCACTATATAAAATCATGCTTGTTTGAAACATATTAATTCCAAAATCCATGAAACAGATTCACTTGATATTAAACATAGTGATAGAAGTTACTTAGAGGAAGAGCAGTACCGACAGCATCTCCCTTTGATTATCTTCCATTATCGACTTAGTGCAATGTTCAAGTTCACAACTTTATCTTAATCATTAAATTACTCCACTTTAGTTATTCTATTTTGCGTGTCTTAAATTAAATGTACAATGTCATACAATTTAGTTAAAATTTGTTATGTTTTCATTTGCAATAACAGAACTTGTGGAATGTTCATTCAAAAACGTAGACTTCAGAGAGCATCCATCGGTGTTACGGATGCTCTTGTAAATTTTAGAAATTTCCTCTATCTGACTGGCTAGCATAAAGAACAAAATCAACAAATATGCTGTAAAGTACCAATACCAAAAAACTTTTCAATCCTGTTCACAATTTAGTTTCAATTATTAAAGTAACTGGCAACGTGTATAAAAGAAAATTTTGATAATTCGTCCATCGCTAATGTTGTAACAATTAAGTAGCCAATTAAAGTGGATTTTATGCAGTTGAAAAAGAGAAAATTGCTCGTTTTTCTAATTACATGTCTGATTAGTAGGCTTAAACTCCAAGAAAATACGAACGAATACCAATTAATCCTCCGCGAAAACCAGTAAATAACATGTTTTCTCTATAATTTGTTCTGCCGTTCACTTGTATTGAGAATTTTGTTTTGGCCAAGCTTGTGATCAAATGTTCTCTATACAAATGGGTGGTATAAAGTAAAACGTTTGTGTAGTATATACTTGTTATAATCCTATGTCGTACCAATATGTACGTGCGTGGAAAGCACAACGTGTTTGGCAGTTTCCAATACAGCCCCGTCCCAGGAATGCAAGTGTTATTAACACGCCAGCCAAGTTCCTTTAAACAGGCGTTAACCCACCTCCTCCCTTCCCAAAAAAAAAAAGAAAATAGCATGTGTAAAAGATATCACGTTTCAATACTACAGACGTTTTAGATAGCATTACTAAAAAAAAAACCGATTAATTTTGAACTACAAATTTATTTTTGAAAGTTTTATATTGATATGGTCGAAGGGACAATAATTATGATATTATAGAGCTAGGTACAACGCTTATTATATCTATTATCTTTTAAATGTCACGAATGCTTTAATCCATTATTCAGAAGAATTCTGAAAGATAATGGTTTTAACGTCACAATGTCTTCCCTATGAATCTATTTTAAAAGTAACCATTAAATTAGACAGACAGGTTTTGTAAATAATTATTTTCTTCTGACACTACACGCTCGTTATTTTAACAAAATACTATTGCCTGGTCTTGTACATTAGTTTGCTTGCATTCCGACCAAACGTATCGAGATGGAATAAAGAGCTAAATTTTGAATATTCTTTGGTATTTGTGGTGCTGCTCAACACCTGTTGTAAAGGGTTTATTTTAGCAGAATTGCATACAAATTCCCTGACATTAGGTTTGTTTACATTTTGTGTAGTATTACAATGTACCTGAATACTCATATACCGGTTATTCATTCTTCTGATAACAAGCATTTAATACTAAACAGTCGATATATTTTCATGTCTAATGACCTTTTCTTATCAAACATTTATCAGTGATGATTTTAATAAAGCTTGACTTTCTTACCAGAATATTTAAATCAGTTTTAGCTTATATCTTAATTTGACGTACATGTTTATAGTAATCTTTACAGCAATCACACTAAAACATGACATCACGACAGGTTGACACTCTGCTTATTTGTCGCGCATATGTGCCATCTCCTTTACGGGGAAGACACAAACTATACAAAGCTTAATTTGTGAATACATATATTGTCTTTAGGTCTGCTTTAGTTTCAGTTGTGATTTAAATGTCTTGTCAGTATCCTTTAGTTGTCGTGTTTTTGTGTCTTCACATCGAATCCGAAGAGAAGAAGACACGAATTACCATTTTGCTCCAATCACACAAGCACAAAGCAGCTTTTGTCGACATTTCATATCTTCGTCCCGCTGACACGAAGACTTGAGGACACGTCAAATCAACAGTTTTACAACCTTTCGATTCTTTTAAGACCTGAGGAAAATCAAGAGAACTTACACGACATGTCAGTCCGCGCAAACACGAAAGTTTTATTTGTTTGCCCTTAAGGTTTTGTTATTTTCCTTTACAATTATCGTCCCTTTGCCCCCAAAAATACGTTATCATACAACATAAAGTGAAGTAGATGTACAGGTCCAATACTAGTAGCAATACGATTATCAGTATAACTTGTGAATGTAAATTGAGAAAATTACCCCTGAACACCAATCAGCACAATAAGCACCTGAACTAGATTCACAGGATACTACCTCACAGGAGACTTAATTGTTCAACTGCATATAAGACATTTGCCACAGCTTTAGTATCAAACAATGCAATGTGAACATAGTCGCCAAGGACAACAGTAAAATCTTATATGCGAATGAACAACAAATTATGCGTCTTACGGTTACGGTTAAAATCATATTTTCATACATTTTTCCTAATATACTAGTAGTTGTGACATGAAAAACTGCATACGAAGTGATATTTGTCTTCTTTATATATTCGTTGTTTGCCAAGTTGTGTCCTTAAAATGTTATTGGCGCTCTGACTTTTGAAAAATTGTTATGTGCAATTGTACATGCAGTTGTCCTAAAGTTTCAAAGGAGGTTACCTCGTATTCAACCCATTGTGTGCGTTTGTTAACATTAGAAATGTGTTGTACTTTTGCAATAAAAACAAATTTGCCTTGATACAGTAAATATATCAGCTGAAGTGTGAATATTGTCTGCTGCCTTTTTCACAGTTAGAGGACTCTTTCTTCTGCGTAAAAGTCTAGTTATTGACAGACGTTTTTGTTTGATGGTTTCGAAAGATTACTCTACGTACGTTATCTATCAGTGTACTAGAGTTGCAACATAAACATTGACTTTCTTTCTGTGCAAATTTCTCAACGAAATAGATCTAACAATCTGGAATCTGCAGAGACAAAAATCTTAATTTTTATGTAAGCATCTGTTATAAATAAGCTACATATTCTAAAAGTTCTCAACTCCTTGATGCTTGGCTTCCACAAAATTTACAGTTATCTTGATTGAAACTATTTAGAACCCTTGTCTTAGGTTAGAAAAGAATAGTGTTACATTAGTTGTTTCAGCATTTCTCAAAACCAGAAAAAATCACCGTAAAATTTCAAGAGGCGTTAT
This sequence comes from Saxidomus purpurata, assembly GCA_022818135.1. Taxonomy (NCBI): domain Eukaryota; kingdom Metazoa; phylum Mollusca; class Bivalvia; order Venerida; family Veneridae; genus Saxidomus; species Saxidomus purpurata. The sequence goes on from JAFMSR010000018.1 coordinate 10,385,295, forward strand.
ACATTCGACACCATAGTATACATATATATATGGTATGCGTATTTTTGTTTGTTTTTCCGAATTCGTGTTCTCATTCTTACGATTTTGTAAAAAATACAACTAGCTTCTCAACAAACACAACTAACGGTTGTGGCAAAGAATAATTCCTTGAGACAATGTTGAATGATTTCGAGTCTGATAATCCTTTACAAACATAATTTACCAAAGTCATATTTTTTTGAACTCCGGTTGGTGTACATTTTGTAAAGCAATATTTTGCGCAAGAAAGCAACGGGAAAACTCATTTGTTTTCAATTGAAAGGTAATTTACCTTAAGGTAATTATATTGACCGAGCAATTATGCTTTATTTGATACAGTTAAACGATCAAGAAGGGTATAGGCAATTGTCGCACAATTTACTCGTGTTCGTTTTCCACCGCAAGACCGAGCACCGACATAAAACATTTCCAGTAATTGAAATTTACTGTTTTCTGATGAGTCTAGATTTGGGGTAGATATGTCATCGCTGCGGTGCAGTTCTAAAGAGTGCTTGATTATGAAACGAATGTGTTCGGAAGTTGTTTGCTCCTAAGGTTGAGAAAAATCGATTAAGTGGGAAATCAGTTTATATTGGTCTACATTTATGTAGTTGTGATGAGTTTCTACTAAAAATTGATTAGCTGGCGTACGTGTAGGGAAAGATCATCTCTTTTAGCACGGCTGAAATGAAATGAAACTGTTTAGTTCAAAATCACTCCGCCATTTTCATCCATTGAGTAATTTGATACGACACTTACGTCAGACGGTTGGTCACATGGTCTGTTATAAATGTGTAAGAAAGTAGCAAAATTTGGAACAATGACATTCTCGGTGAAATCCTAATCCAATGGCGCGTTCTTCGAGTAAAATTAACATTCAACTGTAACTTTTATTAGTGTTTATTTCGTAGCTAAAATAATATCTGTTTTTATTATGTTATGTACTTTCGCATAACATAGCAAAAGGAAATATGCCACATCATGAATCGGGGAAACCATAAAGTGCAATACATTGTATACAAAATAAACATAGCTCAGAAGATATAAAAATATTTTCATTGCAATATGTTTCTTTCTAATGTGGCTTGTGCATTCATAACATGTTCAGGTATATATTGCACAACTCCTTTTTATGATGCGTGCGGAAATATAAATACTATACTAAGTCTCTGAAAAAACTGTATGTTTGAAAGTGACTCATATTTCTTCGGATTTGAATTCATATCTCGGGAAGAAAATGACAATGTTAAAAGGGAAATATTTGGTGTTCGGATGTCTCGCTGAGAGAACGTTGTTTCCAGTTTATGGGATGCAATGTTTGTTCTATCAGCATGCTATTTTTGAACGGGCAGGCAGTTTTACTAATCACCGCTCCTGCGGAAGGACTGCAACTATACGTCATCCACTATAATAAACTACCAATTTCACATAAAGAGCCAGGTTAGAAATGAGGCTTAGAGCCATGACCTTCAGTTAATTAGAGGTTTAGTATTAACAAGTCAGCGGCATAAATCCCTCGAACAATATATAGTCATTCTATATCTTTCAAACATTTATCTAAAAATACATGTATGTTTTCATCACCCTTCCAGCACCTGAATTGTAACAACATTAGTTTCCAACTAAACACACTTTAAAATAAGCTGAAGGGATTATTGCTTTAATGTGTTACAATTGTTAATACTATTTCGTCCGTAAACATTTTTTACTTTTACCCGGTGGACAGGTTATAGCAGAGTGTTAATTGCGCACCTTGGAGTAATCAATTGAAATTGTAAATAAAGTGGTACCAGTATCTGCTGTAATTAATCCAATATTGCATCCTCTACAATCCTGTTTCAAGCCAAGCTAACGCTTAACTCCGATACAAACTTACACGTAAAGAAAACGATAAAAGCAATAGCAAAGGTTGCAAATAATCATTATGCTCTTTTTTTAAAATTGAAGTTAGACACAATCATCATACTATCTTTCTTTGGTTTCTGCACATCAAACAATTGTATCAGTTGAAAGTTGGTGTGATTCAGATCCAAGGTTTCAAAGCCATTTACTTTTATAAATTGCTGTTAACCAATCAGATTAAAAATAATTTCTGAACTATTGTTCATATTTCGAGAAATTAGCATACATTTATAAAACGACTAATTTATAATATGGGATATTTCTATTAAATCGGCAGTAGAAAAAGTGTGTTTACTTAGATATAGTAATACCTGGTAAAGTTCATTTTAATTTTAAACACAAGTAAAAAGAAACATGTTCGGAGAGTGAAAATATAGTAAAATACACTTAGTCTAAACAAAATTATTTCACTTTCATTTAACTGAATAAGAAGCTAAATTTGAATTTCGGTAATATCTAAAGGCAACAACAAAGCATTGGTAAAGTGACGTTTGAAAAATATGACAGTGCTATGACATATTAATGTATACAATAAATTTAACAACAGATCATGAATGTGTAGACACACTAGAGCATGCGAACCAACATCATCTTCAAATAAAAAAAAATTAAATAAAATAAAATAAAAACTTGTATGTCTGCTCAGCTCGAGTATCAAACTTTTATTTTTTTTAAATAAAAGAGATTCCAAAATTGCTTCACAAATCGTGCTTAAAATTTATGATATCGAGTTCTACTTTTTGTTTAAGATTTTTACAGTTAAGAGACATAAAACGAATGTTCAATCATGTGTCAACCATGTTTCGTTTTAATCCAATTACGGCGTGATTGATGGATGATTTCCCTGCTCTGAAATGATCACTTCTTGAAAAAGAGCAGCAGAAAATAAGACAATTTGAAGTAACGATGATAAACAGTTTGCGAAGACGGTCTTTTAGCGAAGTATAACCTGATTTGGGGGACAAAACAATTAGAAGTCGTAAATTTTTAACAGACAACGAAATGACACGAAACATAGCAGAGATTTATGTATTTTGTATTTGCATTTTTGTTACCTTTGTTCAGATAGTTATAACACAAAAGAAGGTGTAAGACAATAATGTATTTTTTGTATTCATTGCTGAAGGTAAAAACGACTTAACCTCTTCTAACCGATTTAAATTTAATGATTTCATGCCACCTACGTCTGATTACTGTTTCATAATTCTAAAAACCCATATCAAAAACTCGCGTTTGAAGCTTCTAACTCTGGGATGCATTATAACATAATCTGGGAATATCATCCAAACATCACACAAAAGAGCTTCTTATTTCAATTATATTATTTAAAATAATGTACGAAAATGAGTAATCAAGTATTGTTTTACAAAAATGTTTGTCTCATGCCATATTTTCGACGAACAAAAGTCTTTTTAACCCAGTTCTCCATTTTTAAATGCGTGCCTTTACTGCGAATCTGTTTCGTGAAACGCGTAATACAGATAGTAGTATCTGCATCAGAGTGCCTGTAAGTGCATGAAAAGAATTTAAAAACCTTTTAGAAAAACATGCATCATATCACGGCCATAATTATATGGTGCGTATAATAGTTTATACCCACAGGAACCAAATGTTTGTAATCCTGCTTGTCCCGAAGTAAAATTTTATAACCTTTAAGTTTGTTAGTTGTCGGGATAAACTAACTTAAAGGTTTAATCAGGAATTTGGGCACCTTTTCAATAACATTGAGTTAAGGAACATTTGATGTGAGATCTAAAATTTACAATGTAAATGAATGTGAATGTGAATGATGAATTCTGCACCGTAATTGCACCGAACGCTTATATCTGCAGACGACAACTTAATAGATTGAAACGTCTGCTCCATGTATAAGATATGTTATCACGTTCTTTCCGCTAATACAACCGATGGAAAAGATAGCCAACTCATCAAGAAAACCCGTACCAGACGTGAAGGAAGACACGATAAGGAAAAGATATTCCAGTGGAATCGCACTGTAACATTTATCATTAAGTGTATATCTCTTATCTTTAAAAGATTGGCTATTTTAGCATTTGTTAACAACAACACACATATATTTACGAAATACAAATTATTGCTGTTGGTACAGTAGCGTTAGGGAAATTTGATACTGACGAAGCGGGGTAGTCAACTTTTGTGTGTAAATACATATCTGTTTTTCATGATTAAAATAATTTGTATACATATGCTCTACTTTTTGTGTAATGGTTGTTCAACATTTTGTCTAAACATACCTATTACGTGTTTGTCTAATTTGTATATGTTAATGAAATTTTTTAAGAAAACTTTCACTACAGGAAATACACTGTACATCTTGTTATACACAAAGGACTATTACTATTGCAAGCAATCTAAATATACGGTGTATGTGAACATATACATTCCCATTTCACTAATATGGTTCGATTAATGGTTCCGCATGCAAGAAATAGTTCAGTTGCTAAAATAGTCAAGTGAATGTATTCGCACAAGAACAGTGAACTGTTTAGTTACGTAGCTGTATAAATATCCAAACATTTCTGTGCCGTTTTACTAAAATGGTTGGAAACATTTTTGTAGCAAACATAAATCACGTCACTGCCACATTATCCTTAAAGTGACATTATGCTCATCTTACTGCACATAGTGTATTTTTGGTGACAGTTTTATAAAAGCAATTTTCGGTTGCTGTGCATTTAAATGTGTTAAACTAATGATAATGCCGCATTAGTATTTGAAGTTGGTGCTTTAGAAATAAAAAAATGGACAAATAAATTAATAGTTCCTTCCTTCGCAGTGATCTCCCTTGTGTTGTTGGTAGAGATATTTCGGCAGTGGAAGGGAAGCAACTCCTGCATGCAGTTTTTGTTAAATTTACTCTAGGAATAGTAATATTTTGAAAGTTATCATTTCGTACTGGTAGCAGTAAACGTTTAGTTTATTGGGCTAAAAGCTATAATGTCCTCTGCACTTTTTACACACACCTATTTCAGCTGGATCTTTTCTTGAAAAAATGTGCCTAATTCCACATTAAATTACTTTACATGTGTATTGTTGTGTAGCTGGCATTTATCCATCAGATTACCATGAATGAATGTCTCGTAAATGGTAAAGTCATGCCTGAAGTGACAAACAACACATAGGTCTTGACATAGACCACATTTTCTCCGTTTCTGCTGTCATTTTTGACAAGAACCCTTCAGCTGTGGATAAGTTTGTTTATTTGCATGTTTCTATTACTATATCGGCCACTTGATGTATTGCCGATAATTTGACTAGAAATGAATATAAGACAGCATATGGTTTTGTAAAGGGCGTGATTCATCTTTTACTGCACCTCACACTGCCTCCTTACAGACACTTTTCACATCAGTCTTCAAAGACCTTATTCTTTTCCGTGATATGTCAATCACAAATAATATGTAGATGAAACTGACCATTATCTCCGTTATACTTTACGTCCAAAATACAAAAATGTTCCTAAACTATTTAAATTGAAGAACTTGTAATATCAGAAATAACTGACATGTTTCCTGATCTAGTTGTACTCGTCTTCCAACATATTTTTCCTCAATATTATTTTTTAAAATTTCCACGAAAACATTTATATATGCAATCTTAGGTTTCTGATGGCAAAATAATTCAGTCCTTGTATATTTTTTTTATAGTTTTGCAACTTACATATGTTTAGCTGACTAAAATAAAGAAAATATCATCCAAATCAGAAATAATTATTTTTAAATGAACGCAAAAAATGTATCTTCCGACGCATGTTTTCATTCCTTCGTTGTCTAGTTGTTAATGGCAACAGTCATAGTCGTACATAAAGAGCTTTTCTGATTACAAATAAATCAAATCAAACTGTTTCTACATCTAACCAGCTAATAGAAACAAAATGAATAGAAGAATAGAAACAAGAATAGAAAACCAAAATTTAAAGAATATTTCCAAGCTTTCAGCGCATTTCATTTCAATTATTTTGGTGTTGAACTTCAAGTAATTGGCAACGTATACGAGAGAAATTTTAATATTTTGTCAATCACATATCGCAGGAACTATTTAACAGCCATTCAAAGTCGATTTTATGCAGCTGTTTAAGACAAAATTGTCGTTTTTCTAAGACGGTTTTCTAATTACATGTCTGATTACCAAGCCAAAACCTAAACACTTCAAGAGAACACAAAAGAACACCAATTAACCCCTAAGAGAAAAGCAGTGAAAACATATTATTTCTATAATGTGTTCAGCGGTCTAGTTGAATTCAACATATTTTTTTATAAAGCTTCAGGTCATATATGACCAAAAAACAAATATTTTGTACTTTGAATCTTTGTTTTATTTTCTGTACCAATATTTACCTTGATAAAAATAAAATATATGTTATGTTTTATTATCTTCAGCACTTTTCTGTTCCAGTTCATTCATTCTTATTCTGTTCACTTCTGTCCCGTAAAATCTATTTTTGTTAGCTATTCAAAGTAATAAGTTCTATAATTTACTAACATCAAAAGTTAATTTAACACAAAATTGTTCTCTAAAACGGGACACGATTTAAGGTTTTTTGAAAAATGAAAACCATAGTTTTAAGTGAGTTTCAAAGTAAAACAAAATAACGTAGGTGTAATTAGAGAACATAGATGAACTTTGTTAATATTTAATGTTTGTACTACTTTAGTCATCAAATATCAAAATTAAACTTTATTTTGATAACTGCTTTCATTTTCATGATCCCTTCCACAGATCACTTTTAGAAGTCTATCACGCAAACATACAGTTTCTTCCAATACCAAATAATTCAATAAAACTTGGCTCTCCATTATTCGTAATCTGTCACTAAATTTCACTACCATTTTTTTCAATGACACTTTGCTATCTCCATTTTGGTATTCGCTAATCTGTCACTAAAATTTCAACTACCATTTTTTTTCACTGACTTAACAATTGACTGACTATAATATTTGACCTGTTCATCTGTCATCAACTGATAATGCAGATAACAAGTAAGTGGTCACAAAAGTAATTTTTTCGGTTGATTTAGACTGTTTAATATTGGTCATGAAAACTGATAAAAACTCTCACTTCGGAATATCCTTAGTTGTATACTAATTTAATTTGAGCTCGGTAATGAAGATAGCTTGAGCTTAGAGTGGCTCACGAAGTCCACTTCCTGTTATAAATTAGACTTGTAATGTGATGTTTTGGTCATGAAAAATGAAAACTCATTCACTACCTCCGGATGATCCTTCATTAAGCAATAAAGAATATCTAGGCTTATTGTTTCTTTGTTTGTCCTATTAACAACGTCATCTACCTCTCTAAAAGTACTCAGATAAAGCTATATTTTCTATTCTTGATCGTCATGAGTTCGAATCTCGTTACAAACCTAACTCCTTAATTGAGTAGCTTGGCAGTTTCTTACGAAAAATAGGAATCTAGGAGTCTTGTTATGGTCCTTATATTAACCTGCCTGCAGACAGACTGAAAAAAATGGCGTGGTCACTCCTTCCCCGAACTACCACCACCATACTCACACACATTTATGATGCTGTATTTATGTTATGTTGTGTTACTGGACACACACAATTAACTTTAGACATTTGGAAGTTGTTTTTTGTCTAAGTTTAAGTTAAACGCTTTACGGGACTACCATTATGATATTCTAGACCTAGGTACAGAGGTAATTATATTTATTATCTTTTAAATGTCAAGAATGCTTTAATCCATTATTCAGAAATATAATTGCATTTTAAAAGATAATGGGTTTAACGTCATAATGTCTTCCTCGTGAGGTTATCATAAAAGTAGCATTTAAATCAGACAGACTGGTTTTATGAATAATTATGTTCCTGATACCAGGAGCGCTTTCATTGAGTCACTATTTCCTAGTCTTGTAGCATTCCATATTTATTAAGATGGAGGAAAGATCCAAAGTAGTTTTGCCGTCTCTGTGCTGTTAACAACTGTCATAAAGGTTTACCCGTAGTACTGTTAAATTCTAGACAGATGTTATGCAGGAACATGTAGACGTTTTGTACATTTATGACACAGGTTTGCCTGGTATTGAGTATCTCTTACAACGTAAATGAAATAAACCAATTGATCTAACAGTCTCAAATCACTGTTTAATTGTTTATCCCTTTTTTATAACCTCAGAGTTTGCCTTGACATTTCTGAGATACATGTACGTGAGATGATACGAATACTTCTGTAATAGAAGGCATCATTATGTAGGTTATATCTTTAAACTTAAATTAGGAAATTTAAATAAGATCAGTTTAAGTCACATCTGTATGGTGACTCTTTTTTGCAAAACATCGGATAACTAATTTGTAATGACTTCTACTCGTCACCTTTCGGATTGAAGGCACAATATAATTAATAGAAATATAACAAAACTTTCACTAAAAAACGCGAAATATTTTAAGAAAACTTGTCTGCCGGTGCGTATGTAAAGGCCGTGTCGTTATTAAATGTTTGCCATGTCTTCGAAAACACGAAGGCTTAAACTTGTTTCTTGTCTCTTCGTACGTGCGGATGGAAGACACGAAAGGACGAAATATATATCACGAGTGTCCGTCTTGTCTTTTGGGCGAAGCCGCGAAAACACATTGAAATTATATCTAAATTCCTGCTGACAAACATTTGGCATATAAAGGTATTTTGGGTCTAATTGACACTATTCCAAAACATATTAAACTTAATAGTTTCATGATCTACATCTGTTAACTGACTATTAGTTTGCAAAATTTGAAGACGTTTCACAGTTTAATTAAAAATTAATTACGTTTAGAGTTGCCCTACCTCTATTTAAAAGTACCCTAACAATTAAAATAAGTATGTTTGCAAGGATTTGTTTTTACATTTGTTTTTGTTCTAGTTTCCAAAATGTATTATAAGCAATGTCGAATTACAAAACATGTATTATAATTCTACGAGCTTAACATGTAACAAAATACTATGCAACAGTGATAATTGCAATGATGTAAAAATAACTATGGTAAACAATTTACCTAATTTTGTTCCGAGACATATCACACTTGTTAATATACAAAAGTGTAGCAAAGGATTCTGAGTAGGGGCATCACTACTGATTATGGAACTTTTATAACTAGTGTATGAACTGCATTAAAAGAAAAAATGAAAATGTTTTATCGTCTACTTTTTTTTAGATATTTAACTTTTAAAAATGATCAAGGTCAATTTTGAATTTTTCAAGTAATTGTACAGCTTGTTAAAATTAAGGATTATTTAGATACAGGTCTCATATCTTGTGAAATGACATAATTTTTTATATTAGATTTAATTACTAAATAGGAAAAATAATGAAAACAAAATGCCTTCTATGGGGATTTAACCCAGGATCTCAAAGCGGACGCGATAACCACTGCGCCAGAGTAAAACATGGTACAACTATAAAATCCAAAGTGTTCCTAATGGTTATTAAACAGGAAGTACTCATTACATCTCCAATACCCTAAGTTTCGTTCTTTTTTATAATTTTAAATGTTGAGTTTACCAAATATTCAGCATATTGAATAACGCTCAGACAAGAACACCAAAAGCATTGGCTAAGTTATGCATTCATTGCAGTATAGAGGAACTGACATTTATGAATGAATGAATGAATGAATGAATGAATTACTTACATGGAGCATCGACTTCCAAGTTCATACAGCGCGCATTAAAATCTTTGTATCAAAAATGTAATATGCATGAACGTCGTAAAGTTTTGAAACTATGTTTATCGCTTTGACTTGCGACCATGTTCTTGTTGGTTTGAGTCACCACTTGCATTAGGCTTTGCCATGTATATGGATCTCAGCTCACCAAGCCCCTTTAGTCACCTTTTACGATACACGCAGTGCGTCAGACACAGTGGTTGCAATTTCGGCACCTATGCAGTAACTCCCCAACAACAGGTGTAGACAGTTGATTAATATTAGGCACATCGTCTTCGATACAAATAAAAGCATACAGGAAATGGATATCAACAGTAATAACTGTTATCGTACAGGTAATGGATTCTTAACATAATAACAGATTAGTTAACAAATTGTCAATGGATACAAACATAATAACAGTGAAGTAAACATACAATTAACGGACTGGAACAATAACAACAGCACGGTAAGACACATATTATTGATATGGCATCAAACAATGCAACGCTTTCGGCAGGAATAGAAAATTAATAAGTATAAGCTTATAAGCACAACTGACTATGTGAGTGATCATCAACAGCAATACCAGTTCGTTATCGTTCTATATTAATATATATTTTATGTATAAGATGTTAAGCTTTCAATGATTATTGTCTTATTGTATCTTTATAGGTTAAATGATTTATATACATACTTGTGAATGTAAATGTTAGTAGTATTTCTAACATATTTCTAACTATGCAGTTGTGACATGTAAAATTGCATGCAGAATAATATCAACCTTACATATCCAGCGAGCTGCAACACTAGCACTATTTTCTTTCCATGCAAAATAGCTTCATTTTCATATATTTGCTTACATTCTCAGATACCTGGTATGATAATTGTAAGTCTGCCGAGCTGAAAGTCCTAACCTTTTGGTAATGCATTTTTATCAAATAATTTTCATTTTCTAATATGTGTTGATATTCTTTGAAACAGTATTTCACTGCTTATATATCCTAACTATTCTTGATTAAAACAATTTATCATTTATCTTTAATTAAAATTCTTAAATTCAAACGGTATGATTTATAATCAAGTGTACTGGCATTTTCAAAACCATAAACAACCACAATGGTTCAAAGACACACACAGAAACCGGCAATAATTTACATTGGGAAGCCGATTGCCACGTCTCTGCCATCTGTTATAATTGACTAACATATTTCAAATAACTTGTATCGGTGCATGGCAAAAGTTTGTGAGTGAATATGGGAGAAGAAAGCAGGGAGAAAATTCAATTTGCTTTCAATTCTAAGATAATTTACCTTAAGAAAATTATATTGACTGAACACTTATGTTTAATATGCCACAGTTAAATGATCAAGAAACGTATAAGCAATTGTTGCACAATTTACTCGTGTTCGTCTTTCTCCACAAGACTGAGCACCGACACAAAACATTTCCAGTAATTGAAATTTACTGTTTTCTGATGAGGCTAGATTTGGGGTAGATATGTCATCGCTGCAGTGCAGTTCTACAGAGTGCTTTATTATTAAACGAATGTGTCGGAAGTTGCTTGCTCGTAATGTTTAGAAAACATCGATTAAATGGGAAATAATTTCATGAAGGTTTGTATTTATTTAGTTGGAATGAATTTACCTGTTTCTGTTGTGTTTTGATTGGCTGGCTAACGTGTAGGAAAAGATCATCTCATGATATGAAAGTGTTTCATTTAAAATGATTCTTTCACTAACATATAGATCTATTTGTAAGTTGATATGGTCAGTTATGTTAGAAGCTTGTTGTTACAACAGCTCGGGTTCATTTCATATATAAATTATCCATCTCATACATATTATTTCTCCATACTGCAAGAAAACAAACATATGAATTGTAATAGATTAAGGTTAACATTCAAAATACAAATTAACACAAACATATGACGTATCCCTGCCGTTTTCCCTCCTTATGTAATTATCAACCCTTCCAATGTCTGCCAGCTTTTTTTAGCCAGCGGTGCACACAAGCTATCATGTCTTACATTTTTGAAGACACTGGGTAGATACTTACGTAATATAAATTTAAAAATGATCGAGAGGTAAAAATTATTTGACAGATAATTTTAATTTTACGTTTAAAAATTCGTAGACTCAACATAGGTTATTGCCTTGATGCTCTTCCTTTGTAAACCTACTCTTAAAATTCTCTTCCATATCAAATTTGTATCATTCGATCATTTTGAAATTCATGTACCGGAAGTATCTACCCTATGCCGTAATAAATGCAACACATGGAATCTAAAATAAGCTGGTATATATTTGAAGGTCGAAAGAAGGAAAAGGGCAGGTGGTGCGTTAGAAGTTTCGTTTAGTATAAAAATGTGTGATATGAATATTAACAAATAATCAATCAAATAGTCAGTTCTGTAGACCTGATGTTTGTGATATCAAGCGAGCCCAAAGTGTATGTGTTTTATTGTTTGACCACGGTGAGATCGTCGTTCATCAACATTATGACACAACCACTAACTGATATGTTACAGTTTGATATTCAATTAGAGAATCTACAAATACAATATTTTGCAACAGAAGCTTAAAGCATTTATCGTTGTTACAAATATAAGCAACGAAATTCTCTACATAAGCATACTTAAACAATTCAACTCGTCGAGTTAAAGAGAACAGCTGTGTGACTGTTAAGAATACAAGCAGGTGCATTTAAGAACAATGCAACTGATAAATTGGTTTCTTCTAAACTGCATGGTAGTGTTAAAACATCTTTACAGATGAGCATTTTTCATTATTGTGATGAATTATTCAGAATAATTCCTCAAGAAAAATTAGACCGCTTAACAGATGGTTACAGCGGTTAAAGGTCCATTACTAAGACCAAATCGAATTTTCTTTTAAATCTAGAACTGTAACAGGGAAATACAGTTTGAAACTGACTTCTAAAACTTTAAAATAGCCGTGGAATATTTCGCTGTTTGAAATACTGCTGCAGAAAAACGAGTGAATGTTTTTTGTATTTCCTTAGATTGACTTGGGGGGTGTTTTGTCCTACTTTCAGTTTATTGAATGTTTACAGTCAGAGATATACTTTGCACATCATTGGAAGTAAAGTTCTTTTAACTATTTTCATTATAGCTATGCTTATGAATGTATAGCCTCTGAAAACTGGAAAACCTACTTCCGTTTTTTGAAAAAGCAAAATATGATTCATCAATTCTTTTGTTAGACTCAAATTTTCAACACAGTATGGTCACATTCGATGCAGTATGTCATATTTTTCCTTCTAAGAAGACATCCTCCAAATTTAAAAGAAAATTCTATTTGGTCTTCGTAATGGACCTTTAATGCTTGTTTCTAAAAATAGACCAGACAGAAACAGTGCAATATCATATAATAAATAAAATGTTTTTCTATGATAAAAATGTACATGTTTCTACATAGTCTAGCAGTGCAAGACATTTCCTACAAAAAATGTAAACAAATGTGTCTGTTCAACCTGAGTGTAATGCCTGATTTTTGAAAATTGAGTTTCCAAAATTTGAAGTACTCACTGTGTGTAAAATTCGTGATCTTGGTTCCCACTTTTGTTTGAGATTTTTACAGTTAAGAGACATAAAATGAATGTTCAATCATGTGTCAACAATGTTTCGTTTTAATCCAATTACGGCGTGATTGATGGATGATTTCCCTGCTCTGAAATGATCACTTCTTGAAAAAAAAGTAGCAAAAAATAAGACAATTTGAAATAACGATGATAAACAGTCTGCAAAGACGGACTTTTAGCGAAGTATAACCCAATTTGGAGAACAAAACAATTAGAAGTCGTAAATTTTTAACAGGCGTCGGAAAGACATGAAACGTGGCAGACATTAATGTACTTTGATTATATATAAACATATATATATTTGTTATATATTTGATGTTTAAATAAGAATGGTGCGTTTTATCTTATGCGCCTCAAGATTGAATTGACTTGGAGCTTTATATCACCAGGGAAACATAAGCTTAATGGTTTCATGTTTGTTTTTTTTTCGGTTAGTGTTTATTTTAACATGTTCAACGCTAAACGTAGAAGACGAATTATCTATTACGACATCAAGGTTTAAGAGTAAATGTTCTTTCTGCGACAATATTAATACGCACATATCTTTAATTTTAATAATTGTTTCAGTCTTAAGAGGTCGCCTTAATCCTACAACCCCATGCTCAATGCATTTTTTTTTTCTTTTTGAGAAAATCGCATTTGAAGTCTTTTTATATGAGGCGAACTTTATAAAAATGTATCATCTTAATCATTCTAAATGGTCTAATTATTATGAACGATAAATTTTTCTACGGTGCTAAAATAAAAACAATGTTTGCCTATCACTTCAGTTTAAACAACGGCAGTCGCTGGAGTCCTGCTTATCATTTTTAAAGCGTGCGCGGCATGCCTACAATTCTTTTTCGAGTAGGCTCCATGTATACGTGTGCAGATATAGCAGTGTCTTTAAATGCATAATGGGGATTTAGTAATCGATAGCAAAAATGTTTATGATGTTAAGACCGTATGATACGTTTTACATTTTATATTGCACCAATACATTTGGTGCGTTTATAAAAATCACTGCAGTGTTTGCAAACGGGTGGATCCAAGTATAAACCGTTAACCTAACTTAAATAGCTTTCTTGATCTTTACTGATTTGCTTCAAACGTTCCACATGTGTACATAATCACATGTGTCCAATCTGATGAAAAACAATTTCGAGGTGAACATAGTGCTTAGTTTTAATCACAAATGATGTCCCTTTATATAATTAATTTGAGCCCAGGGCATGTTTACGGTTTAGATCACGTTCAGGGAGACCTGAACTTTACAATGAAAATGTGAATGGTGGTTGCGCTGTAGAAGACAACTTAATAGATTGAAACGTCTGCTCTATGTATAAGATATGTTATCACGTTCTTCCGTTAATACAACTGATCGCAAAGATAGCCAACTCATCAAGAAAACCCCCACCAGACCTGAAGAAAGACACGATAAGGAAAAGATATTGCAGCGGAATTGCACTGCAACATTTATCATTAAATGTATGTTTTTTATCTTTAAAAGGTGTTCCATTTTAGCATTTGTAAACAAGACATATATTTCTAGGAAAAACAAATTATAGCGAATCGTATAGCAAGTTAAGGAAAATTTTGATAGTTTTAGTAGATATTTGAATAGTTCGCCTTTATCTCTCGTTCGTATACAATTCTTTCTTGTGCAATAACTGTAAATTTTGTACAAATACTTATTACGTAACTGTCACATAATCCAAAATTAAAAATATGCGTTGCAGCAAAATAAGTGCATGTAATGTCTCTTTCAATTTTGTAAAATGTCCCGCTGGGCATTAATATATCGTGTGTAACTCTTTTTCGTTGAGTACATGTATATCGCTTAAACCAAATTCTTGAGGAGCAATATTAAGTTAAATCGGTAGGAATATGCATAATAATCACAAGCATGTGAAAAAATCTAAATAATATAATGAAATATTATAAACACTAATAAAATGATATTCCGAGACAAAATAAAATACGTGTAAAGTAAGAACATTAATTGTAACTTTATATGAATAACTAGTAACTGATTCATCCTAACTTCTGCCTTAATATGAAAATATCATCACTAAATAAGTGGAGCCGCCGTTGCACAGTGGCAGTGAGTTCGCCTCAGAATCGGAGGGTTCAGGGTACAATCCCCACAAGTGCCAAGGCGGTGGTATCCTTTGGCAAGACACATGCATTTCCACATTGCTTCTCTCTCTCTCTTCGAGTTTGATTCTATCTGGATGAGTCTGGAGTGCGATTGAGCAAAGTTAAAAGAACTTCTTTCGCAATCTAGAATAATTAAATTAGTACAATGTATAAACTAAACACAAGTTTCAAAGGTCAACAAAACTTGACATGTCTACATGCATACTTTTGAATGATTGGTAAACAAAATAAGTGTAAGTTCTGTTCTGTATCTTACACTTGAAAAAACAATAACATTGTTGGTTGTATCTCGGGCACGGTAATACTATACTTTTTTATTCGTACTTAACATCATTGACAAATTTATTTTTTCATGTTCTGAAAACTAATAGTTTGGAACAAATTCATAAATTATATAGTATTCATCACCCTACTTATCTGTTTTTGCCTGAGGTAACACATTAGGAAGGGAGAATTCCGTCAGGTTCGTAGACTTTGGCTTTTACATAAAGAATTCATTAACGAGTGTGAACGTTACCATTTCATTCAAACAGTATTGCGTACACAGATGTCGTATAATCAAGAAAGGCTGTTTTTTACTACTCTGATTCCGAAAATGAAACCAAAAGCAATAAAGGAACGATGAAATTAGTATTTCCTTAATTGGTAAATTTTTAAACCCCTTATTCGGCTTTATCAATACGGAAGCCTCACCCGCAAGACTGCCTTTAATTATTTAGTTCTTAATTTCTTCAGACACTTTAATCAGGCTATTACATGGAAGAATCCGAAAATGAATTCTGATTTAGATAATTGCATCTAAATAATTCAGGTTACGCGATTATCGCCACTGGAATTGCATAAATTTTCGTGTCACCAACCGTTATTGAACGGAAACTGACACGAGATTCTACGCGATTGAAAATCATCTGGGATAAATTTGGCGACACGATTGCTATTGCCATTTCTATTTGTTGAACCCTACTTCAGTAAATTTTAAGCGACAATTACAGAAAAGTTTCTGATTGTTTGAAATATCCGTTCACTGTCGTCACTTTGTAATGATAATAAAGCTGTTCAAAGCTTGGCGGTATGTTCGAATTTCAACCTACATACTAAATTCATAGATACGTACAATTACTGTTTCCATATAATGTCATTTGTGAAGAAGAATCATAATAATAGTAGTTATGTTAAGGCCTAGCAGCTGTTTTATTCAAAATTAATTCAAGAGAAATTCCAGTATAATTTTGTCAGCGTTCAATCAACGCTGCTTGTCGTCTTCATTTCCTAAAGACATGTTCTATTAATTTTCTATATTTATACTAAAGTTACACAGTTCTTTGGCAATTTAAAAGTTCACACGAAATTTTTATTTATTGTTCTGCGATTTTACCAAGAAAACATTCCAGCTGGGGAAGGCAGTATTTTATTTGTCTACAACGCCTGATTTATGACAAGTTTCCTTTTACTTATATGTGTACAAACAAGTAAACATACTTGATCAAAAGCATCAATACATACGCCATTTTCTATTACCCTGATTTATTGTTACTTAGACTGGGAAATCAATACTTTCGCAAAAATACAAAATTATACGATTGGTCAAACCTATTGCGCTTTTAAAACGCTAAGAGAACATCCAGAAAATGCTTCTACGGGCAAACGAAAACTACAAAAAAACAATAATTTTGTTTTGTATGCATCGTATTACATTTGATGTATGCAATGTATCGAGGCAAACTGTATTTATTCAGAACATAGAATGACGACGTATTTGATAACACTGAGTAGATGAGGCATAAGCAAGAAAAATAGATTTGACTAAGAACAAAGAAAATGATTTATAAAACTCTAGATTCAAAATTTCCTTAAAATTGATCCTTTTGAGAACAATAATTCTGCGTCTTTGACCAGTACAAACTAAAATCTGCCTGCATTTTATTGCAGTATGATCACGATATGCACCGTTTGCTATTATTTTAGTTAATTTTAACCTAACACCTGTTTAAACGAATCGATGGCATTGCCCAAAATGAAATATGAACAAGTGTAGTATAGAAATTTAGCAGGGTAACATAAAAAATACGAAAGGGATTTGTGATGCGCTTATTACTTTTTATGACCAGAATAAATAATACTTAATCCAGATAGATTGTTACCACTGGAACCGGTATACTTAATAAATGAGACTTGGAACCAGGGTATTTGGTTATTGTGCTACAGAGAGAACATAGTCAAGTTCTCTACTTCATGAATACCTTTATGTTGCAGAGACATTTTCTCGCTCATGTTCACGTCAGCATTGGAACTCAGAATTAGCTAAAACAACGGGGATATTTCAATATTGGGTATAACACCTATAATGGAGGACGAATGTATCATTGAATGTGCAAGATTATTTTGCGAATTGGAATGAAAACTACAGCGCAGCAAACACTTTGAACAAGGGTTTAGTCTGTCTAAAGCAGGTTGTTACAGAAACCTGTTAATTAGGATTAAAGTAGAAATTTCAATTACAGAAAGTGTTCCAAGTTTTAATTAGAGTGACTTCGAGTGTGTCTGTCAAGCACAGCTACCTTTTTACTGGTGTGTTCTAGAAATGGTTCATTTAAAGTCCAAAGTGTTAAATCTCAATTGTAATAGTCTTGCAAATGCCGATACATTTTCTGCATACGCATTTGAATGGTACTAAATCAATTAGCACAGTCTGATTTTACACTTCTACGGAATGGTGAATTTCCAGTCTAATTTAACACTTCAACGGAATGGTGAAAATTGTAGAGTTGAAATTTGAACATTACCCAATGAAAATCAAGAATCTTAATCAACCGTGTATTAAGGTTAGATCACTTTAATTAATTTAACATCGATTTCTTTAAACTTGCGCTCTTACAACTTATGCTATTAGCACATACATTGTAATTAATGTCCTCTGAAATTAAAAAAGTACTTGTGTAGCTAGTTAGTTTAATTTGTTGTTGCCTTTTTTACTAAAGTTGACAGAAAACAAAAACCCAAACAATTCAATGTTTATATTCATCAAACTTGTTTGTATCCTGAGCTATTGATATAATAGCAAAGTCCTTAAGTCTTTAGTTTAATAGCACAATGTATATGTTCGAACTTTGCCCCATTTAAAATTTAGCACACTTTCAAACTTGAGTACTGAGACATTGTAAGTTTATTTGTCATCATAAAGGTCATAAATACAGAATGTTTAGCGGATAACATGTATGAGAAATTGAAAATAATAATTGCTATGACAAATACGGAAACTTCCATCGCATAGCAAAGTGATCTTGCGGCACAACCCTTTGGAAAAAAATAGCTGAGTATAGAGCAAATTTATAAGACGTTATCACAGGAATCAAATGGCTGTTTTAACATTTATGCTATTTCCTAAACTCGAACGTTCAGCAGACAAAACAAGGCTACTACAGGACGGCCAATAACCTTACTTATACAACGTACTTCGTAAAAGAGGATTATCAAGACTATTACTCACATGAGCCCTCTAATAAAGGCGTCACAGTAAGGATGTGTGTGATGCATGCATTCATACGTTTTAAATCACATGCATAAACTGTCATATTGAAGTTATTCAGTCAATACAAGCGGCTTAATAAATATACGTTATTGTACATGGAAGTCTCGAGGGGTTTTTAGCCTAAATGAAAACTAAATAACAAGCAAGAATGTAGTAAATTGTCTGCTCAGAAGCGGAGGCATAATGTCTCGACCAAATAACATATACAAATATGACAATTAACAATGATCAGTTCTTGAAATATCTGAAAAGGCATTAAAAAAGTTGAAACCTTGCTCCGACCTATAACAAAAGCCTTTTGCAACGGACAATAAGTTCTGTAACAATTGACGACAGAGCAAACTTTTGCAATGTACATACAAGCAATGAATTTGGAAGCAGTTTATCAATCTAACATTTTTTATCTTGAACAACATTCTTTCTGGTGACATGATTTAAATCTTGTGAATATCCTCCTCGGTAAACTTAATTAGTCTGTGTTTGAGTGTAAAGTAACGAAAATTACTCTGAATGCTCTCGCCATTGAGAAGTATTAGTGTAGACGAAGCCATACGTAACAAAGGAGTCCGGCTTAATTGACAATTACATGCCATGTTTATACGGTAACTGGCATTTCACTGAATTGCTAACGATGTTTTCTTTGTAGTTTCCTTTCCAGTTCTCTCTGGTAAATTGAACACCTTTTTGGATGTTGGAACAGCTACAGGAATTCATTCGCCATGTTTTTTCTTGGTATATATAGTATCCAATGTAAAGTCTAGAACCTTAGAAGCCTTGGCAAACCTGTTTTTAAAAAACTTTGAAATACTGACCCCTCGTATTGTAATATTTCTGTGTTAGTACGCAAACTTTAAATTGTTGTTTCTCTACCTTTTTCTTATCAACCAAAATAGAATACTTGCTACAGGTTCACGTATATAAATGTACGAAAGTTTATTAATATCTTGTCATTACCTTTTACATG